>CAUYQG010069998.1:0-10018 GCA_963574415.1 Tarsius wallacei
CGCCCGGCTAATTTTTGATTTATTGTAGAGATGAGGTCTCGCTTGCCCAGGCGGGTCTCGAACCCGCGGGCTCAGGCAATCCACTCACCTCAGCCTCCCAAAGGCGCGGGATTACAGGCTGAGCCACCGAGCCCGGCTCAATTTCAATATAAGTGAATATATCATAGCACTGGGGAAGTCCCAACAGCAAGAGATCATAGGGGAAAATCAAGGACTAAATAAAAATGAGAGGCAGATATTAGAGCTTCTGCAATCCATCAAAGGTCTGTGTGGTGTCTGATCAACAAAGAGCAATGGACAATCTTTCTGAAAGCAATTGCCTTGCTCAGAGAGCAGACCAAGTTGTACCAACTGCCATCTCTATCTCTGAGTCAGTGAGAACAGAGTTTAACTCTGAGCATCTGAATCACACCAATTTACAGGAAAGGCTTCATTTGAACAAAGGTCCTTGCCAACAATGTGAGGAAATGTTATTTCCTCATATATTCAGACACTATTCAGGAGAGGAGGAAGAAGAACCAGAACCCCAGGAGATGGATGTGATGAAAAGCTTAACTTTAAATTCACTGAATAAATTATTCAAAAAGCACTCATTTAGACTGAAAAAATAATATATTCTGAACTGGAATTTAGGGCCGTATTTAATATCCATTACGTGTTATCTGCCATTAGATAAATAGGGGTTTATGTGCAAAATGGCATCCTTTGTTGAAAATAAAGCAAGTTTAAAGCCCTCTTGCTTTATATTTATTCACATTCCTATTACCTAAACAGCTTTTTCTTAAATTATTTTGTTTATGTTAATCTATAAGAGGAGGGTACTAGTAGGAATAAGTGAACCTATGGTACTTGAGTCTCCAAAATCCATTTCATCCTTTTTTCATTGATTCAAACATATAATTTTGGAAATTGACTCCAGATCCAAGAATGGTCTTTAATTAGTATAGCTAATCTTAGTACACATTCTTCCTTGCTGGTAACTGGTTGAGAAACCCAGATCTTTCAGTATTTTTCCCAAACAACAGGCAAGTGATGTGTTGAATTAGAATATAAGGGGAGAATTATTCTGTGGATGTGAGAAAGGAGATGTGTACACACAAAAAATACCATGTAGTACTTTAACTTATATTAGCAAACATGAAGGAAAGAACTTACAAAGAAATTAATGGAGGAATCTGGGTGGTCCTTGATGTAATTGAGCTATTAACTCTAACAAACTTGAAGCCTACACAATGTCTGAACTTTTGATGTTTCCTTACTGTTGAAGCCAGTTTGTATCAGATATTTTATTACGTAGATCCAGAAGAATCTGAACTGATACACATCAACATGAAAGTTTAATATATTAGGTTTGTATAGCTGATCATTTATTTCAAGATCAGTATTGTCTCAAATAGTTCACATTGCCATTCAGTGCCAAAGTTTTAACAGGAGTTAAGAGGGATTTTTCTAAAATAACTACAGCAGCAATCACAGTAATAGTCAGCTTGCCTCCTCAATCATAGAGGCCACATTTTGTAGTGCTCTTGTAAAAATCAGTGAATTATTATTCTTCTTCAATTCATTTCTATAAAGACAATTTTATTTCTTAAATTGAAGGATGGAGTGTTTTCCAGGAAGAGTATGTTTCCTCTATTGACAAGCTCACAATACTTTCCAAACCCTTCTCTCTAGTAGGAAAAAAATGTTTAAATAAATGATTATCATATAATGGCACTGCTCTTATATTACTCATTTACATTTCTTGCTAAAAGCCATGACAGAAGTGCTACTTCTGCAAACACTTCTCTGTGGGACTCATTTGTAATATATAAAACTGGGCAGAAATTATTCTTCAAGGCATTGTACAAAAAAAAATTTTAGAAAAATGTTATGTAAATTTAATATACCTAATTATTGGTAAAAGTTTACTTTTTTAGCAAAATAAAAAGAAACAGAGAAAAGAGGAAGTGAATGAGCCAAAGAAGAAAGGGCAGAAGACCATGGAAGTGTCTTATTTTTTTTTTGTACTAATAAAAGAAATAATGGCATTTATTTTCTAAAATTTTTCTTTATCTTTAAGTAGTTTATCTTTCGTTGTAATTGTATTGAATGGATATTATTTATATAATGAAGTGTTTGCAGACACACGTTAAAAAGATGTTTCTAACAATCTTCCTTGTACACTATGTTGTTAGCATTATTTTAAAATTTCAATTGACAAATAAAAATTATATTTATTTACGGGTACAACGTGATGTTTTAATATATGTATACATTCAGAAAGATTAAATCAATCTAAGAATATATTCATTACCTTATCATTTTTTTGTGGTGAGAATGGTTAAAGTAAACTCTTTTAGCAATTGTTAATTATGCAATTCATTATTAACTAAAGTCACCACACTGTGTTATATCACTAAAACTTATTTCCTCTTGTCTAACTGCAACCTCTGTGTACCAGGATGGGAGCATGAACACTCCCTGCGCCTTCTTCCCCACCTTGTTTCAGTGATAATCCCAGAAAAAATGGTCTCTCCGGTCTTATTTTTCTCATGTGTACCTACTGTGGAAGAAGAAGGACAACATGGAAATAAAAGTATGGAGACTCTGGACTGAAAGGGTGTGGGGGCACCCCACCACTTCTCTGGCTTGCTCCATTGACCAAAAAAGCAAATTCTCTTTTAATTATTATTACTGAGTATTTAAATATATACCTAAAAGAAAGGTAGGACATTGCTGGTAATGTTTGTTCACTACACCCCATAGCTAACTTAAGTGTGACTCATGTAAAATGACATGTCAGGTAGGAAATTTAAAAAGACAGAGTTTCAAAGGAACACATTACCAAGTTCTTTTGTTAATTCAAGATGCAGAGCCACTATTAAAGTCAAGGGCACTTTGTGTTTAGATAATCCAGCTAACAGATCAGATTTTTTTCCTCCTCTATTGCTTCTTCCCCTCTCCCTTCTCTTCCTTTCTGGTGCTTGACTTTTAAAAAATGTTTTTACTTATAAGATTTGACTTTAAAATATATCTCCATGAGCAAAGCAAATCCTAATTGCAAATACTAAAATTGTGACCTTAACTTCTAAGAGCTCCCTGTGTCACTCCAATTGCTCATTCAGGATTTACTTCAAAAGAACTTTAGAATTAGTTAATAAATTCTTAAAGTTGCTTAGGTGTTGAAAATAGTATTGAGATGATTAGTGTCGAGTAAGATGAAAACACTATAAAAAAACAAAAATTTATTCACCATGTTGATTTTTAAAAGTATAATATGCACAAATGAGAAAAACAAAATTATTCATATGCCCTAATGAAACATCATCCTTAATCTGGGTTTTAATTAATTTCTATGAGGTTTTTATTTGTCTAAATTATCAAAATAAATGAGTTACACTAAATATATATATTATTCTGATAATATATTTAAAATATTTTAAAAATCAACAGAAAGAAAAGAAATAATGAAATGCAAGTAAAATCTGTGAGAGCACTTGAAGTCCAGTAGGATGAACTATTGTTATTCTGTCACATTTTATCAACAGAATAGAATATACAACCCTGTCTTAGTTTATATTTTTAATACATATTATTAAGTACCATTCTCTACCTTCTTTTTAAAATGGAAAACACAATGCCACACCTCATTCTTCTATTTTATATCTCAAATTGTGTTTTTCATGGCCATCAAATTCTCTGAAATTTTTCTCTTGACTTATTTTAACACTTTACAAATCAATTCAATTTTAAATAAATTATATTTTAAGTATATAAGAATCTCAGAACCTTCTTTAATTCGAGCAAGCCAATTTCCCAATCTGAGCCTCAAATTTTAATCATTGAAATGAAGAATAAAGATTTTGGATAAGATTGCTTCTAGAGTCTCTGCAAACACTGAAATTTGATGATTCCATGGACCAATTAAAAAATACTTACTAAAATATTATGTTTTGTGAAAGAGAGTAGAGCTAGAAGCAAATAATGGAAAAAAAATTCCTACAAATTACTACATGCAGCTATCAGAAAAAACTCAGAAATAGATTTATTAACAAATAAAAAATATTAATTTTTTTAAAGTTTTTTTTAAGGTTTGGTATAACCTGAATAATTTTAAATTTGTAAACTATGAAAAATAACTCTTTTGAGGGCATCACCATTCATTTTTAAAATAAAATTCCCAAAACCTACTTAGTAAAATTGATATTTCTCAAATATTCAGAATCTCTAGTATATATCACCTTTTTTAAAATCCATACTTCAGTAAAAACTCATTATGAATAATTGTTCATGAGAAACAGTATTACTTGCCATATAAAATTATAAAAATTAAAATTACACATGCCAGATATGATTCATAGAGGTCCTTGATGCAAGTTCTTTAATGAAATACTGTATAAAAACAGAGAGGTTCACAAAGAATGTCATGATGTTTTAAATTTTTAAAAAACGTCTGCCTACAATTATCCCATTTTATGAAATAATAAAAGGAGAGCAGAGGCAGATAGTATATAATAAATATCTTTCAGACTATTCTTCATGATGTCCTACCTTGAACATTCTAAATATATATACTTTGAATATTCTAAATATGTATATGTTGCACCTTTTGAAATTGTCCAACTTATTTTGGTTTTGCTGTTCTGTTTATTTTTGTTATTATTTATTTTTGTGGTTCAGTTGTAACATCAACTCTCTGGTGTGTCTAAGAAAAGTGTTGATTTTCAGTTTGTCCTGCTTTTTCTTGTAAGAATAAGAGTGATAACTTCTAAGCTATGCATATGCCAGAGCTAAAAATGGAAATCTAAAATTCTCCATTTTTGTTTGCTTTCCTACATCTGTCTTTTGCTTTTTTAAGAGCCCTTTTTTAGTGTTCAATTTGACAAACTTTGGACATGAATTAGGGACAATTTAGAAAGTTTCATCTCCTATTTCCCTCGTTAGTTCAGTGGGGCTTAATAAAGAGGTGGCAAAGTGCAAAGTACTGATTCACAAGGTTCTAGTATTTTACAGAGGAAAGCACATGAAATTTCAGTGTATTTATCCTAAACTGCTATTAATGATGATCATTATAATGATAAAATAATTTCATCAAAAGGATACAAAATTTGTAAATATATATGCACCCAACTAAATATATAAATATATAAATACATCTAAATATATAAAGCAAATATTAAGAGAAGTGAAAGGAGAAAAATATGATAATAGTAGGAAAGTTAAATACCCCTACCTTTAACAATAAACAGATCATCCAGACAGAAAATCAATGAGGAAAAAGTGGACTTGAATTATGCTAGAAAAAATAGACCCTATAAACATATACAGAACGTTCCACCCAACAGCAACAGAATATGCATTCTTTTCAAGCACACACAAAACATTGAACAATTAGGATGTATGTTAGACCACAAAACAAGTCTTAAGACATTTAAAAAGATTGGAATCATATCAGGTATCTTTTCTGATCACAGTGATATGAACCTAGAAATAAATAATAAAAGGAAAAATGGAAAACTAACAAACATGGAAATTTACAATGTGCTCCTGAACATATATCAAATAACAAATTAAAATATACATTTAGAAATATTTTAGAGACAAAGAAAATGGAAACACACATACCAAAACTTATTGTATGCAATGCATTAATTTTGGAAGAACTAATAAGGTTCATGCTGCCCAAAGTGATTTACAGATTCATTGCAATCCCTATCAATATTCCAATGATATTTTTTATAGATATAGAAAAAGATTCTAAGATCCATACACACACACACACACAATAAATAGCCAAAGTAATCTTGAGCAAGAAGAATAAAGATGGAGGCATCGCATGACCTGATTTCAAAATATGTAACAGAACCATCATAATCAAAGCAGTATGATATTGACATAAAAAGACATATAGGCCAATGAAATAGAATAGAGACCTCAGAACTAAATCTATACATTCACAGTTATCTGATCTTCAACAAAGTTGCCAAGAACTCACAATGAGTAAGAAATGGTCTGCTTAATATTTAGTATTGGAAAAATTGTATATCCACATGCAGAACAATAAAATTGGACCTTATCTCACACCACATATAAAAATCAACTCAAAATTGTTTAAAGACTTAAAAGTAAGATTGTAAAAGAAGAAAATAACAAGAAAAACTTCTTATCGTTGAACGGGCAGTAACCTTTTACATAAATGATCCCCAAATCACAGGCAACAAAAACAAAAACAGACAAATGAGATTACATAAACTAAAAAACTTTTGCAAAGCAAATAAAACAATCAACAAAGTGATGTGGTGACATATAATTAGAAAAAATATTTGTAAACCATACATTTGATAAAAGCATATGGGGCCATTGCCTTGCTAGACTCTGGTGTGCCATGTGCTTCTTGAGCTATGGCTGTTGCCATGCCTCCTGGCTTTGGCCCCCTCCCCCACCTTGGGGAGGTGAATCTTTTCTCTCCCTTCTCTTTCTCTTTCTAAATTACTTTTAAGTAAACTTTTCTTTCTTTGGCTCTTTGTGTGTTGCAATTCTTTCATTACTCGGATCTCTGGTTACAGGCCCCAACTGAACCCTCCGTAATCTAACATTTTTGGAGGTCCCACCGAGATTCTTATCTCTTATCTCTCTCTCTCTCTCTCTCTCTCTCTCTCTCTCTCTCTCTCCCTTCTTATTTCCTAACTGGTGACCCTCTGTGGACTGTGTTAGAACCTGGTGGCAACTGAAAGCTTTGGCTGGGGCTACACTTAAGCATGCTGGAAGACCCCAGGGAAAGACACCAGTCCACTGTGGCCCAACAGGGTGAGGGACTAAGGCTAACTGTTCATTTCCTTCTAGCCAAGATTTCTGAGTTTCCCCATGGACTGAGTTGGATCTCAGAGGACAACTGATGGTGTCTGCCTAGGGCGACTCCCTAAGGAGGCAAGAAGGTCCCCGAAGGAAAGTTTGGACTGCCAGTGCCCCGCATGGGTGGGAAACAAAGTGCTTGGTTTCTTTGCTCTTTTCTCCTCTGGTTGGTGAAGTAACTCCATGAAGGATCTTGAAACTCGAACAGCTACAGTACGCCTTCCTGCATCTCTGGTGAGTCATCCCTCATTTATCATATGCACGCTCTTGGACGCCCCTGGTTCAAATGACTTTCTGGGTCTCTCAGGCTTTTCCTAGTTCCATCTTGAAAGATTCCTAGCAAGGGTCTGGGTCCCAATTGCCAGAAGTCCTGGTACCAGGCCTTCCAAGACATGGTGGAGCATGCGTCCCATGAGCTCCAGTGGACACAGGGATGGGAAGACGCTCTCCCCCTGCTGACTCACATCTTTTGCACTGATTCCTTTGAACCTGTTGGGGATGCCCAGCAGGGGATCTGGATGGGTTAAGGCCCAGAAATAAATCCATGAAACCAAGAGCCCATCTCAATTGTATCCCTGTTTCCTTTTATTACTGCTTTGCAGCCCTGGCACCGGCTCTGGCCCACCTTGCCCCAGTTGACCCTTTTATCTGGTGGCCAAATATGGGGAAATTCCACAACATAAGCTGGGGGATAGAGAAACCTGGCCAGAAGGTGGCGCCTTAACTCCTAATGCGTTCCTGCAACTTTATTTATACTTCACAAGAAATGATAAGTACCTTGACCTCCCATATATTCAAGCCTTTTATGAGTTAGCTCGCCACCCAGATATCTGTTCCTCTTGCCGTATTTCTGTGTTGGCTTCTCAAACTCCATTACCCATAGGCTCATCAGGATACTGATCCTGCTGACTGAGCCACCCCTCCCTCAAAAGATTTTTCACCCCATTCATACTCTCCTATTCCTTTTACAACTCCAATTCCTGCTTTCCCTATAACAACTCAAATGCTAATACAGCTGGTTTAACTCATCCTGCCTCTCCTGTAATCTGTGTT
Source organism: Tarsius wallacei (assembly GCA_963574415.1). NCBI lineage: Eukaryota > Metazoa > Chordata > Mammalia > Primates > Tarsiidae > Tarsius > Tarsius wallacei. The sequence continues at coordinate 7,888 of CAUYQG010069998.1, forward strand.
TGCTACTCCACTCTCTCTCTTCTCTTTTATCTTTGGAGGAGGGGCTGGCACCAAAGGCCCTGGCACCTGACCCCAGTCTCCAACCTTCTTGCCCCCCTTCCCCCCACTGCCTTATAACCCCCTGGCTGCAGCCCTACTAGCTACAACAAGTACTTGAGAACCCCATTCAAGTTTCCACATGGCTTAACAGGTCTCTTCTCAGGGGGGTAGCCGAAACAAAAGGATATTAAATTTCTTGTTTGTTTTTTTTTATATAATAAATCTCTCTCGAGTTATATCTAAACTGGAATTTTATCAACTCTCTTCCCAGACAAAAGTTAAAAAAATCATGTAAATTAATCCTGTTAACTAACTACAAAAAGGTCAACTGTAATTTTAATCTGCTTTTCCAACCAAATTTGCAAGTGCTCTAGTAAAATTTTACTTCCAACTTCACTGTGTATTAACACATTAGTGCTAAATAACACCACTGTTTACTATATCAGGCCTGCTGAAGTTGTATTTTATAAACAAAAGGTTAAATCACCTGTTGTGCTATTGTGCCTAACTAACACCCTCTTATGAGAAAGGTAAAGTTTTAAATACTAAACGCCCTGCAGAACATAATAAGGTTTTGAATTCCCACCTGGTTAAGTCACTTTTACTAAGCCTAGTACTTCTCCTGCCAAATGGATAAAATACTGGGTACTCTGTGTGAACACAATAGGGATGAGAACTGATCACTCTCACCTAATTGTCCACACTTTACAACTAAAACTATAACTTAGTAATTCATAAGAGTTTTTTAACAACTTTGCCTGTTCATAATTATAAATAAGTAGGAACAGTTCATTACACATCCATGTGGTCTGTTCACTCTAAAGGGCTTTACATCAGATTGTTATACAGAAATGGTTATAAAGTTTCATATGTATAACCTATTAAGATTTTTTTTTCAACCAAAATGTTAAGAAACAGTGCAGACATGGAGGGCAGCAGAACCAAAGGGCCAAAGAGGCATCCCAATTGGCAGTCACCATTAGTGACAAAACTCCAACTGCCCATCAGACACCTGGTGAAAACAAACCTGCTAAGGGAATGGTGCCCATTGCTTATGGGTACAGTCTGTGGGGACACTGAAAGCATAGTTGCCCCCAAAAGGCCTTAGCCTCCTGGACCTTGTCCACTGCGTAGGCCAGATAGCCACTGGGAAGCAGGTGGACTCTCTTCTGAAGAGAGGAGAGAACACTTGGCACACAAATGGTGGCCATTTATAGAGGCCTGCAAATCTGCGTAACTGCCTGACGCTGGCTCACCATTACCCCAACAATCCCCCAGGTAAATAGGATGCTGGAACCCAAATTAATTTCTTAATTTAACACAGGTGCCAGCCTTTTGGTCATGGTTATCCATGTTGAAATCACATAGCCTTATCCAAAAGAATTTTCTCCTTTAAACAACAGAGGGGGAAAGAAAGAGACAAAAATTAATTAGTCCTCCCCCACTGTCTTTGTTACAGAAAGCGAGGTCTTTTTTTTTTCTTTCTCTTTTCTCCCCCACTGTCTTTGTTACAAAAAAGTGAGGTTTTTTCCTTTTCAAAATCTTTGGACTATCATTTTGGCTAAACAGGTAACTCTTGCAATAACTACTGTAATCTTGTGTTATAACATGATTTTTAAAAATTTTAATACTTAAACTCTTAAAGTTCTCAGTCTCTCCAGGGTAAGATTAAAAAACAAGCTTCAGGAGCCAAATCTACCACAGACCAGGCACAAGGATTATTAATTCAACATATTATAAAAACAAAGGAAACTGTTTTCTCTTGCCAATGTTTACCTGTTTTAAATTCTCAGTTTAAACTACAACCTAACTACATGTCACTAATGTTTTAAATTTCCTTCGAACTTTGTCAAAGTAACTGTATTTCCTTGTTTAAGTCATTAACAAAACTCCTTAATAACTGTCTATAAATTCTTATCCCAACCCCAAAAAGCTAAAAGACAAGCTGTGGGACAGAAGTCAACATATGAACTCAGAAATTTACTGGAGCCACAGTAAGAACTACCTGGACTCCTGTAGCAGATATCAACCCACTGGGTTAACTGTAAATACATTTTACTAAACATCAAAAACTTGCCATGTTATAACAGCA
>CAUYQG010070001.1:0-41539 GCA_963574415.1 Tarsius wallacei
ATAGACATAACTTATCCAAAGTTATGTAACTAATAAATAACAGATCCAAATTTCAGACGCAAGATTGTTCATGATAATATATGATGGTTAATTTTATGTCAACTTGACTTGGTAAAAGGAAGCCCAAGTAGCTAGTAAAACATTATTCCTAGGTGTGTCTGTGGGGGATGTTTCCAGAAGAGATTAGCATTTACATCAGTAGACTAAGTAAAAAAAAAAAATCACTCTCTCCCATGGTGAGAGATGGAGATTGCTGCAATTTGGGGGGATATTCCTGAAAAAAACAGTGTCAATTTTTTCCCACTGCTATGGAAAATTCAGTTATACCCTTGTAACCTTTAAAATAAATATGAAATTCTTTATAAATGGAAGGGAGCCTGTGTCAGAGCTTATAAGTCAGTCTATTTCCTTCTTATTCGGAAACTCTCATATAATATTGAAATTACAAATAATTTGGTGTGCATGTATTAAACACTTCGGAAAGCCCATGGCAGCTGTGTTAAAAGATGCCCCCATTAATGGGAAGGCCTAGATTAATGGCGGTATCTCACCTGGTTTGTTTGCAGGATGCCCATTTAATTCTGTATATACAAGTAGTTCCTCTTTCCCATTGTGATACTGACAGAGTAAAAAGTAATGATAACATACTTGTATAAACAAAAGCTCAGAAAAAAATTAATGTTGGGATTTCGGAAGGGATACTATGGTAAACCACGATCACAGTTATGGAAAATGACTGTAAAATTCAAAGAAAAATACATATAGTGTCCCTTCCCAAATAACTCTCAGATCTAAGAAGCAAAGACACTATTAATCAAGTCTTTTATTCTTTCTAATTTGATTCTTATCCAAAATTTTCTCTATTTATGCAATTATAGGAAATAATGTGTGATGTTTAATTTTATGTATAAACTTAACTAGGCTAAGAGATGCCTTGTAGCTGGTCAAACATTATTCTGGGTGTGCCTGTGAGAATGTTTCCAGAAGAGATTAGCATTTTAATCAGAGGACTGAGTAAAGAAGATCACTCTCACCAACGTAAACAGGCATCATTTAATCCATTGATGGCCCCAAAAGAACAAAAAGGCCAAGAAAGAGTGAATTCTCTTTCTTTCTGAGCTGGGACATCCATCTTCTCCTGCCCTTAAACATTGGTGCTCCAGGTTCTTGGGCCTTTGGACTCAGACTGGGAATGCCCTTCCTCCTACAACTTTTCTCAGACCTTCAGACTCAGATCCAAGCTTATGCCATCGACTCTCTTGGTTCTTTGGCCTTCACACACACAGGGAATTACATCACCGGCTTTCCTGGTTCTCCAGCTTGCAGGCAACACCTAATGGGACCTCTTGGCTTTCATAACTGTGTGAGCCATTTCGTATAATAAATGTCTTCATCTATCTCTGTCTCTGTCTCTGTCTCTATCCCTGTATCTAACATCTGTATCTGTATATCTCTAATCTCTCTCCTTTGCTACCTTTATCTTTATCTCTATCATCTACTATTGGTTCTGTCTTTCTGACTAATAAGACATATCTCTCAAACCCTGACTAATAAGACATATCTCTTTAAAATTCATCTTCATGCCCCATATTGTAAAATCAATACCCCAAATAAACTTTATTATATTATAATAAGAGGCTTTCAACTTTTCAAAAGGTTAGGAGAAATGACAATAACAAAGAACAGAAGGATATGGGTAATGAAGAAAAAAATTTTAAAATGCACTTTCTGAGAAGAAATAAAAAATAGTATTAAGTTGGCAAAAAATTGTACAGTGAAGCTGATGCACATATCATCATTCCAGAAAAAGAGCCTTTCTATGGGTTTCTTTACAAAGGCCAAAGTCTTAGTTTCAGTTTCAGGAAATAAGATGTTGCAAGCTTTGGGCTTTGGGGACAGACTCAGGAGAAAGATAAATTTCAACAACCTAAAAATTTCCTGGTGACTTCTTGGCTTCTGAGGACATGTAACTTAGCCAAGGTGAAACCACCTTCCTCCCTCTGTCTGCAGCTGGTTCAAGTGCCAGGATTTAACCACCCACCACTCCAGAATTAGTGTTTCATCAACACGACCGCATTCTCCATGTCCTCACAGGGCCCCTGCTGAAGTTGCACAATTCTTAGCAGACTGGAGGGTCATTCACAAAGGGCGCGGAAAACAAGGAGAAAACAGCCCTTGTGTGGACAAGAAAGAATCTGTTTTGGCGTTAGCAAGGAGGGGACGGCTGTAGAACTCAGGAGTTTCAACAGTGATCTCAGCGCTGGCAGCCTCTGGGATGACCTTGGAAGAGACTTTTAGTCTGTGTCAACTTGATCAGAATCTCCAGACAAAACATGCAAGTTCAGCCAAACTGAATACTTTCAACATTTGCCTGTTTAACGTCAAATAGGCAAAGTCTTCATTGCACTAGGCTTCAATTTTACTCTCCAGGAAGGTGTTATGAAGAAATCCCTCTCTACTCCCACTGCCTCCTTGTCTAACACTGCCACGAACAAATTATGAGAAAATATTCAACAAGGTGGTCATATCAAGTTATTGCACTATTTGGATTTGAACCAGAATACAATGGAGGTGGATCTAGATGAACTTGGAGATGACTGGAAAGTGACACCCGGAAAGGACTCGGAACCTGAATGTGTCCATCAGGATTTAAAAATCTTTTGAAGTGTTGTTTTCCTCCTGGGTACTTGCTGCTTCCCAATTAAATAGAAAACTCAGTCTCAGGCTGTGCACAGCTTCGCTCATGTTTACATGTGTCCCATATTTCCTTAGGGCACTGCCCACTGGGATAATTGATTAATCTGAGGTAGTCATTCATTGTTTGATGCCTGTCATATAGAAAGATGGGGTGATCCCAGGGTAATCTAATCTAAGCATAGCCAGAAGTGAGTGAGAGGTCTCTACACCCTCATCTCCCGCTGACTCCTGACATTCAAAGTGAGCTTGGCAATTATCTATCAAAGAAAGGAGTGCCATGTGGCTTTTCCCAATGGGAGATTCCATTGTCCATTTGTGTCCCTTTGTTTACTGCATCTTAAAGAAACCATGACAACCATATTTGTCTCTGTTTCCTCTCCCCTGGATGTTTCTGGTTCCATCTGTTAGATATTCACTGGTGAAGTCAATTTTTTGTCTTTTTTCTCGTTGTAAGAGGAAGTACACTTACATGAGTTTATTAAGAAAAAGAAATAAAAATGAAAGTGTGATACTTGAGAATTATTAAATAAATTTTCTTTTTTCTTTTTTTTTGAGTTGGAGTCTCACTCTGTTGCCCAGACTGGAGTGCAGTGACCGCTCCCGGCCACCACAGCCTTGACCTGCTGGGCTCCGGCGATCCTTCCACCTTAGCCTTCCGAGTAGCCGGAACTACAGGAGCGCGCTACCACACCCGGCTCATTTTTCTGATTTATTGTAGAGATGAGGTTTCGCCTGCCCAGGCGGGTCTCGAACCCACGGGCTCAGGCAATCCACTCACCTCAGCCTCCCAAGGCGCGGGATTACAGATTGAGCCACCGAGCCCGGCTTATTAAATAAATTTTCAACACTTTCTCTACCTTAATTTTCACTGGCGTGCAAACATGTTCATTTATTTGATTTATCAGAGAGTACCTGTGCAATTTGCAGAGATGTATCATCATGGTGGAAAATAAAGCCCTGCTTTATTTTAGGCATTTGTGTGACAGAAAAGTGGCCCCCATTCTTTGGCCTAGTGGTGCACATCTTCTGACTCCAAAATTTCATATTTCATATAGTGGCATCCTGAAGCACCTCTCTCCCTTCTTATAAGATGGTTTTGCTTTTTAAGGCCTTTACAAACTTGTGGAGTCATATGGCTACTTGATGAATACCATACACAGAAAACAGTAATGAAGACACATGGCTCAACCTCAGTGGGACATGAGTGGGTCTTCTTTTTGTGGTGCAAGATATCCTTTACAACTGGGAGTCCCACTGACAGAGCAGTCCAAGGCCAAACCATCCCAGGTCTGGGAGCCCTGGCTTCTATATAGCTTTGCCTTTATTATTAACCTTTATGGCTTTGAGTGAAGCATTTTACCTTGCTACGAACCCCAATTCCTTCATATGTAGAATAAAATGGAACTAGGTGACATATAAGTTCCCAAAGAGCTTTTAAAATGATATGATTCTGTCATGACTAACCACTGGCTAAAAGTTGCTAGTTTTCATCTCCTATGTGTAATTTACAGTTCTAGCCTTTATCAAACTCTGCTTATCTTACTCACCTTCTTATCTTACTTCTCTCACCTAAATTCTCCACTTCACATTTTCAACTCTCATAAGTATGCCATCTTAGTCTATTTGTGTTGCTATGAAGGAATACCTGAGGCTGGGTAACTTATAAAGAAGAGAGGTTGATTTGGTTCATGGTTCTGATGACGATATAAGAAACATGGCATCAGCATTTGCTTCTGGTGAAGGCCTCAGGCTGATTCCACTCATGGTGGAAGAAGGGGAGCCACATGCAGAGATCAAATGGCGAGAGGGGAAGTGAGCGAGAGGCAGGTGCCAGGCTCTTTTTAACACCAGTTCTTGAAGGAATTAATAGAGCAAGAACTCACTCACCTTATTCTCCAGGGAGGGCATTAATCTATTCATGAGGAGTCCAACCATGACCCAAACACCTCCCACTAGCCCCCACCTTCAACACCGGGATCAAATTTCAACATGAGATTTATGTCCCAACTATAGCATATACTCACTCATATGGCTTAAAACATTTTAAAAATGAACTTTACTGCATTATAATTATATAAAATACAGTGCACTCATTTCAGATTTGATGACTTTTTCAAATGCATACAGATGTGTTTCCACCACCACAATTAAGATTTAGCATTTATTCACCCCCAATAAGTCCCTTAGTTCCCCTTTGCTGTCAGTACTCCTCCATTCCTGGCCCCAGGCAATCACTGATATGCTTTCCAATACCAAAATGTTTTTTCTCCTCGAAGCCATGCTTCTAATACTGATCCAAATATGTAAGATCACCTACCCACTGGGAACCTTCACTGAGATGAATACAGGCCCCTTGACCTTAACAAAATGGAAAGCAAAATCTTTCTCTATCTAACCACCAGAATTGCACATCTGAGAATCATCCTATATTCCTTTCTTGCCTTTCCTTCCCATGTTAATCCATCCCACTCAATAATCTGCTCCTTTAATATGTTCACATCTGTCCCTTTCTTCTGCTACTATTTTGTTCAGGGTCTCTCCAACCACAATCTAGCCTTACCAAGTTCATGACTGTAGGTTTTTACTTCCACTTGTCTTTGTCTCTTTGGGTGTCAAGGACACCACCCTCTGTTTCGGGAGAGAAGACAGAACCTTGGAAAAAAATGTGGCCATATGGGTCATTCAGATGGGGCCCAACAAACCCTCAGGCCCAGATGAATCTCACATTTACAGAGTGGTCCACAAGCAACATTCTGGGAGCTGTCAATAAAAGGTCCTCGTTAAAAAGCAAGGGGAAGAGCAGCTGGCTTGGCTACTTGCCCAGGAAAAGGGCCACACTCATGAATAGTGACAAATGGCTCGTGGCCACTGGCTCAGCTCCTACAGCTATCTGGCACGGGTGGCCAATAGAACAGGCAGACACTTGACACTGAGCTGCTCCTTTCCACGAAGTTTCCCTAGGAGCACACCCCATGCATTTGGCTCCACAGATCTTCCTGAGATCATGCCCACAGCCTCCTAGCTCCCAGCTCAGATGACCTTTCCATAGCCTTTTCTCAATACATTTATTCAGTGAAAATTTTATATTCTGGTCACTTTAGGGCCTTTTCTTGTAAATCAAAAACTCCCCAGTTTAATATCCTTTAAGAGCCACTCATCACCTTTAGGATAACTACTTTCTTTTTTATTTCATCTATTTAAAAAATGCCTTTTGTGAGAACTCTCAAGGGACAATGACTTTCTGATATAGCCCTTGTCTGACTTCCCAGGCCTACCTCCTACTTCACCCATTAATATTCTTCTGTGCTCTGGCTGTACCAAACTAATGACATGTTACCTGAACACTTCATGTTTTCTTCATACCTTACCTCTTTGTAAACCCTGTTTTATTTCCTGTGCCTGGAATATCAACTTGATGATTCTTATTTATCCTTTAAGACTCACCTCAAATTATTTCCTCAGTGAAGCCTGCTTTAATACCCTCAAAGGCTGTTTCTCTTCTTTTCTTTCATACATACGTTTGTGTATTTCGCTTGTGGAATCACCAAGTTATCCTCCAATGTAGAAAAGGAAAAGCAGCCGGGCTCGGTGGCTCAGCCTATATTCCCGCGCCTTGGGAGGCTGAGGTGAGTGGATTGCCTGAGCCCGCGGGTTCGAGACCCGTCTGGGCAACTTGGTGAGACCTCATCTCTACAATAAATCAAAAAATTAGCTGGGCGTGGTAGTGCGCGCCTGTTGTTCCAGCTACTTGGAAGGCTGAGGCGGAAGGATCGCCGAAGCCCGGCAGGTCGAGGCTGTGGTGGCCAGGAGCGGCCACTGCACGCCAGTCTGGGTGACAGAGTGAGACTCCAACTCAAAAAAAAAAAAAAAAGAAAAAAGAATAAAGAAAAGGAAAAGCAGTGCAACCCATTTCCCGCGTGGTCTTAACTGTTAACTGGTTAAGCTCACATGTGTGCACTTACATACCTGCACGTCTACAAGGAACAAGGAAGAACACATGTAACACTCTTTGACTTTTGGTTGAAACTCCACATTCTGGCCCTTTAGGAGTTTTAATGAGGAGCTGGAATTTTGGAAATGACTCTTTTGCAACATCTCACTAGTTTGTCTTTCTCTAGTTTCTTTCACTGGTTCTGAGACAGGATGTCAACTGTCCCCAATGTTCTGGACTACTTAGCTTTCATCTGCAATACCATAACCATGTTCTGTAGATTGTCTTGATAAAATACCCTCTGTCTCCTGTTATCTTCTCTTATGCTAATCTGGTATGTGCCTGACATCAGGAAGAGAACGATGAGATGGGAAAAGTCAATCCTGCAATGTCTATAAAAGCACTTATTACATTGTAATTTTTAGATTCTGGTAACTTTTTCTCTATGCATTTGTAGTGCCAAGCACAGTACCTAAAAGAATCAGTCAATGAATGAGTTTATGAATTTGAATCCTGTCTATACTTCTGTTGCCAAAGTCAATGGCTTATGTTAAGTAGCATGTTCTGCCTTAATTAAAAACCTGCTCATGAGTAAGTAAAGATATGCTTGAATATATGTCTGAATTTAAAACATTTTGTCATTTAAAATTAGTAGCAAGCATAGGCGATTTGCTTGTACTGTTATCTCTAATCCAATGCATTCTCCTTTAAGTAGAAATTAAAGCCAACACTCCATACTGTCTTCATACCTCTACATCTTTATATTCTCTGTTTTATTTCCTCTGCCTAGATAATTAATTTGGATAATTCATCAAGTTTTATTGCTTATAGTAGACATGTAAACATAAAAGATACGTACAAGTAATATTTGGTGAACCTATGGAACATTTTATAAAAGGGTGGAAAAATTATCAGAGAAAATGCAACAAAACAATATACACTTTTTCATTAGCACTTTCAAAGAGGAAGCTAGTGTCGGTTCAGAGTGTTGATTGCAGAGATCAAGGTGAAGCTGCTTGTTTTCCTTAGGGTTTGGAAAGGCCTAGAGAGGTTCTCTTGTTTCTCTGTAAATGCTGACAGGCTCAGGAGAAGGAACATCTGGAAATCAGTTGGACTTCAGAAAATGTTTTGAAGAATATGTTGTATTGCTAAGTGTCAGCGAGTTGAGTAAAACATTTGAAAAGTCCTTTGGAGACATATATGCCTCACAAATGCCAATAGTGTATTATAATTTCTGATTTTATGGAGACATTATACTTCCTCCAGAGGCTAAAATCTCTTGAAAGTACAGTGCCTGTCCAAAAAAAAAAAAAAAAACTCTTGAAAGTTTTCTCTGAGTAACCTACTGCATGATGATTCTTTTCTTGCTTTGAATAACTATAATATTCATGTGGGCTGTCTCTGTTCTCTATCTTCATTTTATATATGTTCATATGATGTCTTAGAATAATCACAAATTGTATCTCACCTATTAGATTATCTTGTTCTAAGGGTTCACGTCTTACTTTGTATTCTCTATAGCTCAATATATGTTCCAAACATTTTTATACATTGCTATGACGTGATTTGAGACTGACTCAAAACAACTTTGTAAGATGGAAATACTATCATTTTGATTTTTGCAGATGGCAAAACAGATGCAGAGTATCAAGTAACACCCAAATTTTCACAGCAAATAAGTGGAAGAGTCCAGGTTTAGGGCAAAGTTCATGATCATTCTGAATTTTTTTAAAAAAAGAAACAATTATTCCAAAATATATAACTAATAGTCCTTTAACTGACAAAACAAAATGAGGAGGCAACAATTTTTAGTCACAGACTTGGTATCTTTTTAATGTTATCTGATACTATGTATATTCTATATTGGTCAATCATGAAATGTATAACCCAAGGCTCCACTTTTATTTGGTGCATAATAGATATGGGTTTGTTGATTGGCAGTGTGAACTAAACCCTCAGATAATAGACGATGATGGTCAACCATTGATCTAGAAGTTTATCCAAAGCAGCAAGATAAGTTCTAAGAAAATTTAGTTCACAATTAGGCAAATTTAGAGCTCCCACAGAGTTCTTTTTTCCTTTCCCCTATACGGAGCAATGGGATATTATTTAAACATGTAATAAATACTAAGTTCTGTAATTGCCTTATTACTATCTTCTTCCCTCTTTTCATGCCCCACTGTTCCTCCTGCTATCAGGGCAATACCTACTGAAAGCACTCAGAAATTTCACCCCTCAAAAACAGAGTACAAAAACATGTTGAAATATACCACACATGGTGATTCATTGTTAGAAGAAAATCATCCAGGGCTTTGATGTCAAACCTGCTTTTTAAATGGTGCAAATTCAATTTATCTCACTCTCATCCTTTGCATTTATTGTCTTAATCACCCTATAGTAACATTACTCTCTTTTCAGGGTAATTGAATAAAAAGATAAAATTACTCTGTATACATTTTTAATTGCATCTCTTTAGATAAAATATGTTGATGTCACCAGAGTCCTCTCTCCTGAATCAGTTGCAAATGTGTTTTTAATGCAAACCATTTCAGTCCATAAGAAATCCACCATAGCGACAGAATGTTCATGAAAAATATGCCCTGTCGACTGTATCATGAGTCCCAATTGCATTAGACAATTTCACATTAAATCTTTATTTTGATTTCTCTTATTAATTGATTCTATTTATTCCTGGGACCAATATAGGGTGTCAGAGTTATGAAAATGTCATAAAACCGGGCTATAAATGAAATTATCTTTAGGCACAAGTAACTTATCTGTGTATGAAAGTAAATCATACTGTTAACTTTTACTAGGCAAGGAACTTGGCAGATTTTCCCTTGGATAATTTGGCAATAGTATTCTGCTATCTTTTTTTCCCTGTCCTTTTGATATGTGTCTAAAGTCTCTAAGACACTTTAGATTTTAGCTGGAACATCTACTCTATGATGCTGAAGCAAGCTAATTTACTTTTCTGTATCACAACCTTCTTCTGTGTTTTTGTTTTGTTTCAGCAAGTGGAGGAAAAAATCAGAGCATTAATCTCTCACTCCATTAGAAGGATGCATTTCCGTTTTCATTCAATTAGCTGCTGTAATTTGAAGCTTTTGGTGCCTGTTGACAGGGCAGGAGACTGGCAGCAGCAAAGGCCATGGAAAGCTTTCAGAGGGTACACTGTGAACTGTTATCATGAGTTTCACTGAAAAGATCAAGTGTTAGCCCTGCTCATCCCAGCCCAATCCTCAAATTCTTATATGTTCATTAACCATCTATGTTTGGTTACTCAGGGAGGTTGTAGTGAGTCTTCAGACAGTATGGTCCCAAGGCACACAGAACCAACATAGCCAGTAATGTATTCAAATCTCTTAGTACAGCTTGCTCTCAGAGGTGAAGAATTTAAGAAGCTGGCTTCTTTCCCTCTTTGAAAAACATAAGTGTATCAAGACATGAATTTTTTTTTCATAGAATAAAAAGGTACATAAAATTTATTTAACGTGCGTAGAAGAAAATCACAGGAGTGTGATTACCCCCTGGACATTTTAATTTAACTCCGTTCATTCAGTCTTGGTGAACTCCTTGACAGTAGCAAGGCAAAGAAACTAACAGGGAAAAATGGAGCCTGTTAATTCTGAAAGCCTAAAAAAATTCCTGTGAATTCCTATCTCAACAGGGTAATGATTTGCATAGGCAAAGGGGACAACAAGGAAGGGATAGCTTTGGGGGGGTCCTAACACCCCATTTTATGTTTCTCTACTACTTCCTGTAATATGAGAATGCATATATATTTTTTCTTTATTCCAATAGCTTTTAGGAGGTACAAATAGTTTTGGGTTGCATGGTTACATTGTATAGTGGCAAAGAAGTCTGGGCTTTAAGTGTATCCACCACGTCCACCTGTGCACATTGTACCCAATAGGGAATTTTTTTTGTCCCTCACCTCTTACTCCCCCCATCCTTCTGGAATTTACAATGTCCATTATACCATTTTCTATGTCTTTGGATGTCCTTGGTTTAGCTCTCACTTATAAATGAGAACATATAATGTTTGGTTTTCTGTTCCTGTGCTAGTTCACTTAGAATGATCTGCAATTCCATCCAATTTGTTGCAAAATACATTATTTCATTTTTCTGATAGCTGTATAGTATCCCATAATGTATACAAACCACACTTTCATTATTCATTATGTAGATAATCATGGTATTTGCTAATTGAGACAATTTTATTTTTTCCTATCTATACGTCTTTTATTTCCTTCTTGCACTGGGTAGCACTTTCAGCACTATGTTCAATGAAAGTAGTAAGAGTGGGTATCCTTGCTTTATTACTCATCTTTGGGGAGAAGTGTTTCATCTTTAATCATTAAGTATAATGTTAGCTACAGAGTTTTTGTTTGTTTGTTTTTTGTAGATGTTCTTTATTAAGTTGAAGTTTGCCTCATTTTTAAATTTTTCTGAGAGTTTAAAAAATTATGTACAGATGTTGAATTTTTAAAAATGCTTCTTTTGCATTGATTAATATAATCAAGTATTTTTTTCTTCTTTAGTTTGTTAATAGAGTGAATTACATTGGTTGGTTTTCAAATATTGAACCATCCCTGCATCTTTGTATTAAAATTTACTTGGTCATAATATATAATATTTTATATAACATCAGTTGTTTGTAGGTATTTGGGTTTATTTCTGGACTCTCTATTCTGTTCCATTGGTCCATGTGTCTGCTCTTGTACCAGTTCTGTGCTGTGTTGATTACTAAGCCTTGTAGTATAACTTGAAGTCAAGTGATGGGATGCCTTTACATTTGTTCTTTTTGCTTACAATTGCTTTGGCTATTCTGGCTCTTTTTTTGGTTCCATGTGAATCTTAGGATTGTTTTTTCTAATTCTGTGAAAAATGATGTTGGTAGTTTGATAGAGATTATGTTGAATCTGTATATTACTTTGGGTAAGATGGTCATTTTAACAATGTTGATTCTTTCAATCCGTGAGTATGGGATGTTTCTCCATTTGTATCCTCTGTAATTTTTTATCAGAGTTTTGTAGTTCTCCTCATAGAGATCTTTCACCTCCTTGGTTGAATATATGCCTAAACATCTTAGCTTTTGGGCTGCTATTGTAAATGGAATTGAGTTCTTGATTTGATTCTCAGCTTGGTCGCTCTTGGTGTATAACAGTGCTACTGATTTGTGTGTGTTGACTTTGTATCCTGAAATTTACTGAATTCATTTATCAAGTCCAATATTCTTTTGGAGCAGTCTTTGGAATTCTCTAGGTAAAAGAACATATTGTTGGTATACAGAGATAGTTTGATTTTTTTTTTTCCAACTCAGATGCACTTTATTTCTTTTTCTTACCTGATTGCTCTGACTAGTACATCTAGTACTATGTTGAATTGGGGTTGTGAAAGTGGGCATTCATGCCTTGTTCCAATTCTGAGGGGAAATGCTTTTAACTTTTCTCCATTTAGGATGACATTGACTATGAACTTATCATAAATGGCTTTTATTATTTTGAGGAATGTTTCCTCTATGCCTATTTTGCTGAGAGTTTTTTTTTAACCATAAAGAGATGCTAGATTTTATCAAAAGCTTTCTCTGCATCTATTAAAATAATCATATGGGCTGAGCTCGGTGGCTCAACCTGTAATCCCGTGCTTTAGGAGGGCAAGGTGAGTGAATTGCCTGAGCCTGTGGGTTTGAGACCTGCCTGGGCAACTTGGTGAGACCTCATCTCTACAATAATAATAAAAAAAAAAATTAGCCAGGCATGGTAGTGTGCACCTGTAGTTCCAGCTACTTGGAAGGCTGAGGGGGAATGATCGCCGGAGCCCAGCAGGTCAAGGCTGTGGTGACCGGGAGCATGCCACTGCACTCCAGTCTGGGTGACAGAGTGAGACTCCAACTCAAATAAATAAATAAAATAAAATAATCATATGATTTTTGGATCATGTTTATTGACTTGCATATGTTGAACCAACCTTGCATCCCTGGGATAAAATCCGCTCAGTCATGGTGTATTATCTTTTCTTTTTATGTGCTGTTGAATTTGGTTTGCTAATATTTTGTTGAGAATTTTTGCATCTATGTTCATAAGGAATATTGGTCCATAGTTTTCTTCCTTTTATTGTATCTTTTTCTGGCTTTGGTATCAGAGCGATACTGTCTTTGTAGAATGAGTAAAGGAGAATTTTCTCCTTTTCAATCTTGAGGAATAGCTTTCATAAAATTGATACAAGTTCTTCTTTGAAGGTCTGGTAGAATTCAGTTGCGAGTCCATCAGGTACTGAGTTTTTTGTTGTTGGGAGACTTCTAATTATCATTTCAATCTCACTACTTGTTGTTGGTCTGTTCAGGGTTTCTATTTCTTCCTGATTCAAGGTTGGGGAGTTATATGTTTCCAAGAGTTTATCAGTATCCTCTAGATTGTCCAGTTTGTTTGCATAGAGGTGTTCGTAATAGCCTCAGATGATATTTGATTGCATAGAGGTGTTCAGAATAGTCTCAGATGATATTTGAATTTCTGTCATATCAATTGGGATGCATCCATTTTCACTTCTGATTGAGCTTATTTGAATCTTCTCTCTGTTTCTTAGTTAATCTAGCTAATGGTCTAACAAATTTGTTAATCTTTTCAAAGAACCAAATTTTTGTTTCATTGATCCTTTGTATTTTTTTAAAATTTCAATTTCATTTAATTCTGCTCTGATTTTGTTATTTCTTTCCTTTTGCTAGCCTTGTTTTTTTTTTTTCATGTTTTCTAGTTTTTCAGGTATGATGTTGAGTTGTTGATATATGATCTTTCAGTCTTATTATCGTAGGCCTTAAGTGCTATACATTTTTCTCTAAGTACAGCTTTGGTTGTGTCTCAGAGGTTTTGATAACCTGTTTCATTGTTGTCATTCATTTCAAGTCACTTTTAATTTTTCATCTTGATTTTATTGTTGACCCAAGGGTCATTCAAGAGCAGACTGCTTAAATTCCATGTTTTTGTTTGGTTTTGTGAGTTCTTCCTGAAGTTAATTTCTAGTTTTAATCCACTGTGATCTAAGAAGTTGCTCTGTAGTTTTAATTGTACAAGTCTTTTAGCTCTGGTCAAATTTATTCCCAATCATTATATTCTTTTGTGCTATTATAAGAGGAATTTTTTCTTATTTTTAGGGGATTGCTCATTGGTAGTGTGTAGAAATGCAACTACTTTTTGCATGTTGACTTTGTATCTTGTGACTTCGCTGAATTTATTAAATAGTTCTAACAGAATTCTTTGTGTGTGAAATCTTTAGGATTTTCTACATATAAGATAGTTTCATCTTCAAACATAGATACTTTTCTTCTTCCCTTTCAAGTTGAATGCCTTTTGTTTCCTTTTTTTTTAATTGCTCTAAAAAGCAGGCTAGAACTTTCATTACTACGTTTAATACAACTATTGAAAGTGGGCATCCTTGTCTTGTTCCTGATCTTAGGGGAAAAGCTTTCAGTCTTTTTTTTTTTTTTTTGAGTTGGAGTCTCACTCTGTCACCCAGACTGGAGTGCAGTGGCCGCTCCCGGCCACCGCAGCCTCGACCTGCTGGGCACCAGCCATCCTTCCACCTTAGCTTTCCAAGTAGCTGGAACTACAGGCGTGCGCTACCACGCCCAGCTAATTTTTTTGATTTATTGTAGAGATGAGGTCTCGAACCCATGGGCTAATAAGGCAATCCACTCAGCTCAGCCTCCCAGAGCACTGAATTACAGGCTGAGCCACCGAGCCCGGCTGCTTTCAGTCTTTTACTATTAAATATGGTGTTAGCTGATGGTTTTCCTATATAATCTTTATGGTGTTGAGATAGTTTCCCTTTATTCTTAGCTTGTTGAGTATATTTATCATGAAAGGGTGTTGAATTATGTCAAGTGCTTTTTCTAAATCTGTAGAAATGATTGTGTAGTTTTTTTCCCCCCCATCATTCTGTTAATGTAGTGTATTACATTGATTGATTGTCATCTGTTGAATCATCCTTGCATTCTAGGAAGAAATTCCTTTTGGTCATGGTATATAATCTTTTTAATGTACTGTTAAATTCTGTTTGCTAGTATTTTGTTGAGGATTTTTGCACCCATATTTATCAGGGATATTGGTCTGTAGTTTTCTTTTCTATAATGTCTTTGTCTGGCTTTGACATCAGAATAAGGCTGGCCCATAGGATGAGTTTGAAAATATTCCTTCTTTTTCAATATTTTGGAAGAGTTTGAGAAGGGTTGGTGTTAATTTTTTTAATGTTTGTTGGAATTCACCAGTAAAGTCATCTGGAGGGTTGTTAGGAGGTTTTTGATTACTGATTCAATATCCTTACTAGTTATAAGTTGTATGGGCTAAATTTTGTCTCCCCACCTTGCCCTATTCATATATTGAAGCCCTAACCTTTACTATCTTAGAAAGTCATTGTACTTGGAGATAGATCTTTTAAAGCAGCAAGTAATTAAAATTGGATTTTAGGAGTGGCCTTAATTCAATATGACTGGTGTCTTTATAAGAAGAAATCAAGACATAGACAGAGACAGCAGACATGTGTACCACACACACACACACACACACACACACACACACACACACACACCCCTAAGTGAGAAGGTGGCCATCAAGTGAAGGAGAGAGGCCTCAGAAGAAAGCAAACCTATAGACATCTAGATCTTGGATATCAGCCTCTAGAATTGTGGAAACACAAAATTCCATTGTTTAAGCAACCCCATCTGGTATTTGGTTATGGCAGACTCAGCAAACTAATACATAAGTCTGCTCAGATTTATTATTTCTTCACTATCAATGATGATAGGTTGTAAATTTCTAGGACTTCATTCATTTGGGTTATTCAATTTGCTCATAGTACTCTTTTATATTCTTTTTCATTTTTATACAATTGGTAGTAATGTCCCTTCTTTCATTTCTTATTTTAGTTTCTGTTGTTGTTGACTAAAGTAGAGGGGTTATTATTTAATAGTTCTATGTATTGCTGGGCTGTCCCTTTCCTGGTACTTTGGCTTTTCCTCATTGCCTGTCTTTCAGCTCCAAATCTGGAATGCATTAGGCAAAAAGAAAACTCAGGGAATTCACCATTGTGTCATTCCTTAGATATTGAGTTTCCTAGCCAGGCTACCCTCTCTCCATATTTCAGAGTCTTTTTAAGGTTAGTTAACATTCGATATGATGGGTAAAAAGTTGTACTTTTCAGAAGGAATATGGAAAAATATTTCATCTCCATGAGTGCAGAAGTCTCACTTATTTTTATAGTTATTTGGGAAATGTGAGGGCTGGATTAGATGATTACTAAAATCCCTTCCTGGTTCATTGATCTATAGATTTTCTGATTTAAAAATAACCAAATCCATATTAAACAAACACAGCCACTCTTCCCTTTAGGTGGGTAGTAAATAAAGACTCATTACATCAAACCAAAGGCAGAGGTTTTTTTACCCTGCCTTCCTTTAGCGAAGCTCTAGTTTAGTGGTGGAGTTCAGTGGTTAATGCCTCCCTTTTTCTTTCTCTCTTTTCACTGCTGGTGAATATGCTGTGTGGGTAGAACATGTTTCCTGACCTTTGCTAACATTCCTGTTACCCTCTTGTCAAACAGTTTTTAGAGACAGGGTCTTGCTCTGTCGCCCATGCTAGACTGCACTGGCCTGATCATAGCTTACTACAGCCTCAAACTCTCAAACTTCTGGGCTCAAGTGGTTCTCTCTTCTCAGTCTCCCAAAGTGCTGGGATTACAGGTGTGAAGCACCACATCCCGACAGGAGGTTCTTAAGAGTATGTCTGAAGAGGGACCAGGAGTCTGTCTTGCCTACCTGCCTCTCCCCTTTTGGTAACCTTGTCATTGCCTCAGTCCCTATTCCTTGTCCCTTCAGTGTCTCTACTAATGTCTACTCTTGGGTAGGACAATTTGTTCTTCATATTGGGAGCAGTTCCTCTATAGTCTCTGTGATTTCACGACTTCATCTGCCATTTATTGTCAACCTGGTCAAGAGCTGGCATAAGCCTTTTTTTGGACTAAGTCTCCAGAGTCTTTTTCCCAGGCTCCCCGAATCCCTTTCTATGTTTTCCTCAAACCTCCTCACCCAACAGACCCGATGGTGTATGCTGGAGCTGGCTGTCACTGGCTCACAAGAGCCAGATAAACTTTTAGGAAGTTCGTGAACGTGTTAAAAACAGTCACTTAACAATTAAATTATATAAACTTACAATGAACTAAATTATATTAAAAACAAAGGTGGAAAATACCCAAAATGTATCCTTTCCCAATTATTTTATTACAATTTTCTATTACCTATGATCTCTAGGTTGTTTTTCTCTGTTGTATGTGTTTGGTGAAAATACTGTTGAATGGTGTGCTACTAGACATCTCCCAACTTTACTAGTGATTTCACACTGGGAGTTTAAAACTGGTCACTGTGGGAATGTTTATAACAAGGAAGTTGAAACATGCTACAAATCAGGGTTGATTTTATTGTTTTGTTGACTATCTAGACTTTAAAAAATGATGTAGAAATGTTAATAATATGGATAAACTTAAAATTGTATAATGTCTGTAGCTGTTACATTATGAACAGCTCAGAAATCAAAAAAGCATATGCTGGTATTCAAAACTACAGTTGATCCTTGAACAACATGGGTTTGAAATGCATGGGTACACTTACATGTGGATTCTTTTTTCAATAAAACTTACACCCAGTGTGACTGCCCCTCCTGTCACCCCTTCTACCTCTTTACCCTTTTTGCCTCTGCCATCCCTGAGACACCAAGACCAATTCTCCCCCTTCCTTCTCCTCCTCAGCCTACTCAGTGTGGAGATGTAAGGATGAAGACCTTTATGATGATCCATTTCCACTGAATGAATAGGAAAGATATTTTCTCTTCCTTCTGATTTTCTTAATAACATCTTCTTTAGCTTACTCTATTTAAAGAATACAGTGCATAATACATAGAACATATGAAATATATGTTAATTGACTATGCTATCAAAGGCTTCCAGTCAACAGTAGGTTATGACTAGTTAAGTTTTTGGGGAGTCACAAGTTATATGCAAATTTTCAGTTGTGCTGGGGATTGGCACCTCTAATCCTAGCATTTTCTTTTTTTCTTTTTAATTTTAAATAAGTGAGGTACAATTCAGGATTAGGTATACAAATTTTCGTTATATCAGGTACCCTTGTTGATGAGGTGTGCCCCACTCCCCTGGCAGTTTCCCACTACTGCCAATCCCTTTCTTATAGAATTACCATAAATGTTCAAGTTCTGCTTATGAATGAGAACATGTGATACTCGATTCTTTGTTTCTGTGATAGATCACTCAGTATTATAGCTTCTAAGTCCATCCAAGTTGCCTAGCATTTTCAAGGTTCAACTGTATTATCCATTTTGCAGAGAAGCTGTGTTCACGTCACTGACGAATGGGCGAAGTTCCAACACATCTTTGTTGTTTCACTATTGTCATTCATTTTTTTTCTTTTTCTTTTCTTTTCTGTTTTGAGTCGGAGTCTCACTCCATCGCCCAGGCTGGAGTGCAGTGGCACGCTCACGGCCACCTCAGCGTCGACCTGCTGGGCTCCGGTGATCCTTCCGCCTCAGCCTTCCAAGTAGCCGGAACTACAGGCATGAGCTACCATGCCCAGCTAATTTTTTTTTTAATTGTAGCGATGAGATCTCACCATGTTGCCCAGGTTAGTCTAAAAACCATGGGCTCAGGCAATCCTCTCACCTCGGCCTCCCAAAGTGCTGGGATTACAGGCTTGAGCCATCGCACTCGGTCGGCCCTTATCCATTAATGTAAGTAAAAATATCAATCAATATGTATGTCAGAACTACAATCTTACCATCAATGACTTAAGTGGCCTCTTTGCCACTTAATCAGGCATTTATTTGTAGTATGTTTTTTGTCAAAACATGGTTGAATTGCAATTATAGGTTAGCAAGCAATATAAAAGTTTGGTAAAAATAAGCTCAGGCATTCAGTAAGAGTCAATTTACATATCAAATTTATAATACTATGTGTTGTACATTTTATTATTTGTGACCGATGTGCTTCAATCTTATGTTAGTAAAATTTATTTTACACATACACACATTATTTTTTTGCTAGACAACGTGTTAAGCATACAAAAGCATACCACTGCTCAGCCTCTAATACTTATTACGACATTTCTTACACCTTATTTTAGAAGGTTCCTTTCACAACTGGAAGAAACACTTCAGGCAAAGTGTGAAAAAAGTTTGCTCAATTATTCTCAAAGCCTCCTTATAGAAATATGCTTATAATGTAATCCATTCATCCACCAGAAGGTGTCACTGTGGTGTAGGGTCACAGTCAAAAGGACTCCAGATTTGTGTTTCCCAGAAGAGTATTGTTAGAGTTGAATTGTTCCTTCCAATTAAGACACACGTGGAACATCTCTTAAAGTCACTTTCTGGAAAGGCATGTCACATCTAGGTTCTCTGAAAACAGGCAGCAAAGTAACAGAGGCTGGTTCTTTTTGCTCGTTTGGTATTTTTAACTCTGCTGTTATGTATATGTTCAGAAGGCCAAAGCCACCTTCTGTTTAGCGCTAGAATGGTATATGGCCTTCCTATTCCAAGTCCTTCTTTAAATGGTACTCCACTCCTTGCATTTTCATTTCATGGTGCTTGCCATGTTTGTGATCACTCTTTTCTAGATGTCTCGTTTTCTTGGTGGACAATTTCTCTGTAGAGGAAGGGAGTATGTCTCTCCTGTTCACCCAAAGAGTCCACCCTGGCCTTCACTTCCCTACATGGTCAGGTTTAGGGTTTTGATGATCAGTTTTGATGAGTTCAAAAACTGCTTTGAGCTGTGAAAAAAGCATCTCAATAGGTGTGTTGTATCAAACAGAGTACTTTGAAGGTGATGGAAGTTTAAACATGTAAGAATAAATACACAATTTTTAAATAAATAAATTCCTCTTTCTGGTGCTTGCCATGTTTGAGCCCCAGTTCTCGATCTCTTTGTTTTCATTGTCTCTCATCACTTTCCCCCTCACCGCTCCCACTTCTCCTCTGTTTTCCCTCCCAATCTTCAAATACACCAAGTACTTCCTATTGTAGGTCTTTGTACTAGCTGGTCCTTCTGCCTTTATTTTCTTTACTTTAATAGCTTTAGTGGTACAAATGGTTTTTGGCTATATGGATGTATTGTATAGTGGTGAAGAAGTCTGGGCTTTAAGTGTATCTGTCACCCCCACTAGTGCATATTGTCCCTGAGAGGTGATTTTCTTCATCCCTCCCCTTTTTCCACCCTCCCCCTTCTTAGTCTCCAATTATACCATTCTAAATGCCTTTGCAGACCCTTAGCTTAGCTCCCATTTATAAGTGAGAACATGGTTTGCTGTTCCTGCATTACTTCACTTTGGATGACGGTCTCCAATTCCATACAAATTATTGCAAAATACAATGGAGGGACCCCCCCCCCAGAAAGAGGAATTTATTTATTAAAAAATTGTGTATTTATTCTTACATGTTTAAACTTCGGTCACCCTCAAAGTACTCTGTTTGATGCATTACAGCCATTGAGATGCTTTTTTCACTGCTCAAAGCAGTTTTTGAACTCATCAATTTCGATGCCTTTTGGTGTTTCTGTCATTTTTGGTTTCACCTCTTCACATCAGCAAAATGCCTTTCTTTAAGGATTTTTTTCACTGGGGGAAACATCAGGTGAATAGGGAGGGTAAGGTACAACGGTCATGCCATTTTTGGTTAAAAACTGCTGAACACTCAGCGTGGTGTGGGCAGGTTGTTTGTAAATCACCCATCATGAAATGGGCAAACATATTGAAAGAATCTCCAAAAAAAAAAAAATCATTGAAGCTGAATACAGCCTCTAACAATGCTAGCTGGTATACTGATATCGATGGGTTCCTAGAACACACCTAGTGGGGGAACGCTGTACTACAAGGGGCTTGCTCTCCAAAAATTAATTGTTGTTTTTTTGGGTCTCTCCTCGTACCTAATTTCGTTTTTCTTATGACTGAATAGTATTCCATGGTGTGTGTGTGTGTGTGTGTGTGTGTGTGTGTGTGTGTGTGTGTGTGCATGCCACTTTCTCATTATTCAATGATCAGTTGATGGACATTTAGGTTGATTCCATATCTTTGCAATTGTGCTGCAATAAACATAAGAGTGTGGGTGTCTTTGTTATATAATAACCTCTGTTCCTTGGGTAGCTACCAAGTAGAGGAGTTGGGTCAAAAGGTAGATCTACTTTTAGTTCTTTGAGAAATCTCCATACTGATTTCCATAGAAGTTGCACTAATTTATACTCCCACAGCAGTGTTCCCTTTTCATTGCATCTGTGCCAACATCTATTGTTTTGTGATTTTTAAAAGAACAATTGTTCAGGTCTTTAAGTGTTCTGGGCTGATCTCTAGTCATACTTCTAGAGACAGATCTAATGGGATGCTTGTGATTGACCTTGGTTTAGTCTTGTACCACTTGTGCTGTTCAGTGGAGCATTTTGTTGTCCACTGATGGAGAGAAAATTGCTGATCTGTCTTGTAGACATTTACAAAGATGTGACTCTGGCAAAAATTCTCTCCTCCCTGAATGCTAAGGTTGGCTTCTATACCAGCTCAGACCTGAAGGTTAAGTAGAACACAGGTACAGGTTATGGATGGGATGGGGAAGAGGGCAACATTGGGTATGGAAAACAATGGGCTCTGGCAAAGGAGACTTGAAAGATGGGAGAGATTTAATGGCAGTGAGAGTTGTTTGTTATTTTTTGGCCTATCTATCTACTGAAGTCTGAGAAATGGTTAAGGCCCCTTCCTTCCTCTCATCACTCATGAGTTTATAAGAATAATATTATTGATGCAGGGGAGAAGCTAAAATGAAGCCAGACAATCCATGTTGTGCTTTTCCTTAAGATGCAAACTTTTTTTTTTTTGGCTTAGAGATCATATGTGTGTCTCTATTTTTTCTTCATTCAGCTCACTAGTTAGAGGGCACCCCCTCCAAGCAATGTCTTGCATTTGGGATAATACTCCAATTTTTCTTAAGCCAGCTACATTTGTATAGGCTGAACCTCCATCCCCTGATGAATTTATCCTTCAAAGCTCACAAGTTAAACTGTCTGCTTCTAGGGGAAACCTTCCATGATTCATTCCCTATGAAGAATTTTTCACTCTTTTTTCTAATTTGGTAGTGTATAGCTTTAGTTACACGATTCAGTATCACACATAATTGATTCAGTTGACCAAATATTTGTTAGGTGTCTACACTGTTATAGGAAACATTTTGGGTACTGGAATTATAAAGGTGAAAAACCACAGTGCCTCTCTGTAAAGGGTTCACAGCCGGGTTGGAAAGTCCACTGTAGATGAACAAGACAGAAAGAAAATCACAGACTCAGAGATGTGAAATGGTGTGGCATGTCTAAGAAGCAGCCCCCAATGTGGTATACCTAGAGCATATGTTTTTAAGGAAGGGAGGAAGAGGGAGCAGGACAGGAGATGAAGGGAGAGGCAGAAAACAAAAATAATAATATTAACTACTATTACATTAATGTGCCAGGCACTGGACAAAGTAGTTCCCAAAAACATAGAGATGTTAAAGTGACTTGTACAACACTACACAACTTGTCAGGGGTAGAGCTGGAATTTGACTCAGGTATGATGCAGTGTGAGAATTTGAATTTTATTATAGGTAAATCATTAGATCAATAATCATTTAATAGACATCCATGAGTGAGACATTTTTTTGAGTCAATGGACGGACATGTTTGTCTTCTCTACTAGTTTGTGATTTCTTTGAGGGTGAAAATCTTTTTCTATTCATCTTTGTTAACCCCATATCTAGGAAAATGCTTGGAATGAAGCAAACATTTAAGAAATTTTAGGTCTTTTCGCCTTTTCCCACCTTGCCTTACTGAAGCACTGTCCTTCTCCCTCTAATTGCTAAACACCCGTGTCTTCTTCTAATCTCTTTCTTTAGTATGAAGTATTTGCTGACTGAGGAGAATTATAAGGTGAGAAGGATTATTACTCCTTTATTTTCCCTTAGGTTAAGCTTTTGCTTAAGTGGATCTTTGGATGGGAAGCAACTAAAATGTTCTTTGAAGGAGAAAGACCCATTTATAAGAAAACCCAAAGTGCTACTGTTATATTGATGGCAGCCTAGACACATATTAAGTCTTGTAAGACCATCTCATTATGAACACTCATAATTCTTGACTGTCCACATTTACTTAAGAGTAAAATTAAAGTAAAAGGGAGCCGCCTCTTCCCTCTCTGGGCATTGTTGTAGCTCTGGGGACGCCAAATCACATGATGTAATGAATGGGAACATTGGTCTAGTTGTCCCTTCACAGTATTGAGAAGTCATGTCATTGAAGTGATGATTATGGGTCCAGTATCCTAATAGGAGTAAAGAGAAGTACTAAGTAAAAGGCAATTCCCAGCTACCCAGCTCCCACATAAAGATAACAGTCTCTCCTTTAATGGACCTTGTGAGAATTCAATTTTGACTCAGAAAGTTCTGCTGTTGCTTTGCTTTCTGAAAATGTTCTTGAAAATCACCAGTTACACTTATGCTTTCTAAATGTTCTGCTATATTTCACATTTTCCCATAGATAAGTATGACCAATCAATAGCAATACATCTTCTCCATCTTTTCAATCCTGAAATACTTGTTTATTTCTATTTTTTTAAATGTGCTCTTAGAGATGGGAAAAGAAATAATTGATTAAGAAAGACAGGACACTTGATGTCAAAATTTAGATATTGTAGGAGAAGCATAGAAGGCAGGTGGTGTGTGCAATTCTTGGGTTTTATATAAACAGCCTAACAGTCTTTGGAGAAGTATATATAAATATTATGTTCAATAAATTTACTAGACATTATATAAAATGTATAAATGTCACATGAAATATTAAAATAATCTTAGGCAATACGTTAATGAGTGAATTTAAAAATATAAGCAAAAAGTGTATAGGGGTGTTTTTTGATGAATAGATGTCTGTTTAGTCTTCCTAACTCAGGGGAACATACTTTCCCTTGCTCCCCATGTTTCTGGGGGGCCCCCGCCATCTCTGGGTGCTCCTTTTCCCTTCACAGATTTGGGTGTGGGTATGTGATACAGAATGGCCAATAAGTGTTCTAGGTCTCTCTGGCCATGATAACTGTTTATGGTTGGGTATGTGACTCACCAGAGAATGCAGGATTGTGGCTTCTATTGCTGTGCCAAGGACAACTTTGGACTGGGGGTAGACTTTTAGATCGGGCCTTACCCCATGCGTGAAGGTGAACAATTCAGACAGGTATCCCTGTGGACAGGCTCTTAACTCATGAACTGTTCCCTTTGTAGGATCTGTGCCCAGATACTGCTCTCCATCACAGGTTGTCCAGACTGTCCTTGGAAACACCCACATCTGGAAGACTCTGGGCACAGCTGCAGACTTCCACCTTCCGTCTCTCTTCCTTTCTAGCCCATTCTGGGAATTCTGAATAAGTGAACTTTTTTTTTGTGCTTGCAGACAAAACAGAAGTAAAACCTTCCTGGATAATATCTCAAGTTCCAACCACTCCATGCTCTAATAGATGATGTTAAGTGTGGACACAACTGGAGTCCAGAGGAAATCTTTTATCGACTCCCAAGTCATTGCAAGTTCATCAGATGGCTCTGTAAGAGTCACCCCTTCTTGGGCATTCTGCCCTGGAAATTCTGTTTCACCAAGAAATATGTAAGTTGTCTTGAATGAGTTTAATCACTTTGGATCCACTTGAGAGATAAGAGAACAAAACCACTGCTTTTCCCAGAAAAGAATAAAAGGCTAAACGAGAAGAGTTACTTTTACTTCTTGCTGTCACCTTCAGCAGGCAGTTACGATTGCCCTACTGAGTGCCCTCTGCTTATTAATAGAAGGAGTGAAGGCAGAAAAATGGAGCTAAAGTTGCAATGAGACATGACAGAGCCTCTGGTTTCCAGGATCAGCCTGAAATGAATTAAAGCCAAGTTCTACCAACAAATCTGTCATGCTGCCCTGAAAAAAGGAAGTCTAGGCTGGGCCAACAGGAATTAGTCACGGCACACACTGGCAAACCCTACCAGACCAGGGCATGAAAAATGTGCTTCATCTGCAAAAATCAGCTTTTGGAATTTGCACAGTGTTTTCCATTACCTACTTTCTTCTCTCCAAAGGCCAGTCATCAAATATTCTTGGCTCGCTTAGGCTTCTGCTGCACCATGAAGCGTATGAATTTGTGTGTGAAATGGAATCCCAACTAGCTGGGTGCCCTTGGATAAATGACTCCATCTTTCTGGACCAGAGTTTCAATCTCCTGAAAAATGAGGAGGTTGGCATCTCATGATCCTACGAGTTCAAATTTCTTGGGGATTAGGAAATAACACATCAGGCATTCATTGCCCACTCACAAAATACTCAGTGCTGTGCTAAGAAATGGAGATAGAAAATGAAGAAGATATATTTCTTTCAAGAGATTCCAATGTCTGCAGGGAGACACATACTTAGAAAAATGTATCATGAAAACATGATAAGACCAACAGAAGCTTATATTACATATATGACATTGTCATATTTGACATTTATTTGATGTGTGTCTAAATGTTTTTTTTTCCTGTTCCAGAATAGTAGCCAAGGCCCAAAGCTGAAGGAAAAAGGCCCTACATACACCACATTCCAAAGAAGCTCTTCAACAAATAAGGTTAGCACCACTTCCCCAAAGCTTACTGGGAGGGACCACAGCAGAAAAGGTTTTACATCCTCCTTTGACCCTACCATCCCCTTCTTTCGGGAGAGGTGTCTCAGAGGTAGGGAGTCTTCACTGGATGGGCAGCACAGTATTCCAAGTGAGAGGCTATTTCTTTCCATCCCTAAAGCCAGGCAAAAGAGGTTCTAAAATAATTTCTTGTGAGAATTGATGGTAACTTCAAGAACTCATTCCTTGACTGGGCGTGTGTGGAAGCATCAACCTCCCAGCAGTAAACAGATGTGTCTGAATACAAGGAATGCTTTAAGGATATTGGAGGAGCATGCTGGAATCCCAGAGTGGCACCTACATTGTCCTTTTTGGTCTCACATTCACATGTTCCCTGAGGTTTGGGGCCATCCTTGAACCAACAGAGTTCTGACCTAGAAATTTCTGAGGATGAAAGGCCCACTGGAGTAGGCCATGCCAACAAGCTTAAAATAGATTGTATATAAAGTGTTTGGGGGAAAGATGGGGTTGCTTGTATCTCATTCCAATTCTTCATAGGCCTTATTTAGAAGGTAGACTGAGTAGCAAGGAGAGGGAAACTATGACTTCCAGCTAGTCTATTAAGTAGGTTACAGTGCTATGAAACATGGCAAAGTTCAGATATTTTCTAGGACCAGCTGCTAAGTCATGATTCAGACACATGCCTTGCTGCAGCCACCTGCAACTTGTAACTCTATATGTGTGTGTGTGTGTGTGTGTGTGTGTGTGTGTGTGTGTGTGGTGTATCTACTTCCCTGCAAGCGGGAAAGCTACAGAAGGGAAAATGACAATAATGATAGCTAACATTTGTTAAGCATCCACTATGTCTGGCACTTTTCTGAGTGTTTTACATATATTAAACTATTTAACTCTCAACACAACCTTATTGAGAGATACTACTGTTACCTCCATTTCACAGGTGAGTTTAGAGAACAAATTGGGTTTTATATTTTAGTTTTATATAATATGTATCAAATTTGAGGCATCTGTTGAATAATCATATAGATGTGCAGTGGGGTTTTTGAGTTTTGTCTGGATATTTGAGAGTATTGCACTTATATAAATCCTCACTTTCTGAAAATATGTCCAGGGAAAGTGTGTCCTATTAGAACGCTGAGGCAGAACCTGGGAAATGGAACAGCAACAATAAAAGAACAAGGAGGGGAAGAGGCTGCTAGTTGTTCACCATAATCCACATTCTCTTCTTCCTGGGCACCCAGTTAGGTGACATTTCCCGGCCTCCCTTGCAGCGAGGAGGGGCCGATTTCTAGCGAGAAAAATGTGTGAGCAGAAGTGATGTGGCCATAGTTCATCTAGCCTCTCATAAGGGCTTTTTTGTGCTTCTTGCTTCTTCCAGCTGACTGGGATGGAGACCTCCAGGGAGCTATGGACTTCATATGTTGTTGAAAAAGCCTCCGTCAGCCTGGTCTCTGAGTGAGAGTGTAGGGCAGGGCATTCCTCCCCACTGTCCCAACCCTGATGCTTTGACATTGCCCTGGGTTGCTAGGTGAGCAAGAAATACGTGTCTATTGACTTGAGTCATTATATATTTCTGAGTCTGTTTATTATAGTAGTTACCTGCCCTAACCTAAGCTGAGAGAACCTACAAAAGACACTAAAAAGTATTAACAAGAGATGAAAACTTAACCCTGCAGTTTTGCCTTATATAGAATTCACATTTCCTTCATAAAGCAGCATGTCCCCAGGTTAGATTTGTAGAATACATCAATAAAGTGACTTCACTTATTGCAACATTTCTCACAAAATAGGTAAAGATATAAATCCTCAGGTGACTTTAAAAAAAACTGATTTCCCCAAATTCCTCCCTGAAATTTTACTTTTGTTTGCTGAAATATATTCTTGAATTGGAAGTAAGTCTAGAGTGAAACCTCTCAGCATCTGCAGCAGGGACGAGCTCATTACTTACCCCACAGCATCTGACTTGCATATGCTCTGCGCTTCACAATATATAAGGGTCCCTTTTCTTTGCAGGCACAACACAAAGTGAAGGTCAATCAGCACGTAATTGTAGGAGCACTGCTGTGTTGAAAGCAGACTTCATGACCCTTTGTGAATGCTACCTGATATTGACTGAGGCATAATAAGAAGAGAAAAGCTTAAAACACCCTGCATATTTGCAGTGCAATGCAGTGTCGTTACTGTGGAGGATGTATGAGAATTTTGGTTGAAAATGAAGCACCATTCCAACAGCATTTTGCCCAGAATGTTATAATGGGATCTGCAGACATGAACCACACAGTCTACATCATCAAGACACATAGTTCAGATATTTTCTAGGACCAGCTGCTAAGTCATGATTCAGACACATGCCTTGCTGCAGCCACCTGCAACCTATAACTCTGTGTGTGTGTGTGTGTGTGTGTGTGTGTGTGTGTGTGTGTGTGTGTGTGTGGTGTGGTGTGTCTGCTTCCCTGCAAGCAGGAGAGCTACAGAGATTGGACAGGGAAATGAAATGCCCAAAAGGGCCATTAACCAGACCTCACCCACTTGTAAACTTGGCATCCTCAGCACTAGGATATCTTGGGTGACAACACGCTCAATGGTCATTTTAAAAAAAGCTCTACATATTGAGAAAACTCATCTCAGAAACAAAACCTAATTCACAGTGAGCGCCAAAGGAAAAAAGAAGGAATTGAATGCAACTCCCTCACTAAGCATATCTGAGAGACAGCCAGTCTCGTAAATTTCACATCAACTTAGTTTGGCCTCTAAACCAAATCTGTCTTAATGCTATTTGTAGATATAGATTGCTGTCTTTTTCATTACCGTTATCAAATGATGCATTTGTGGCTCAGCTCTGAGCTCCTTGACCCATTAAGTGGATTAGATTGCCTGTTGCCTTTGTCCTTTTGGCTCTTACTTTATCCTCAAATATTCCACCCTTCTATACTACGTGTATAATACACATGCATTATTATGTATGGCCTGCACATATGCATGTCTGCAATCCCAATTAGCCTGAAAACCCCAGCCCTTGTAAGAGGACTGTGTTCAAGTTTCTTATCAGAGTCATCAATCCTTCCCTGCAGCAGCAATAGCAGCTGAAATCCTCTGAGAAATGGCATGTCACAAGCCCAGCTCAGGGCTCCTTGTAGAGCTACACTCAGCAAATTGAAGATCATGCTCCCTATTAAGCTCCTGGCTGGTGCATCATGGTAGATTCATTTTCAGGAGCAGCTTAGGCTCCCTCCCTTCTCTGCCCTGTGCATGCTAATCACTTCTCCAGCCCACAGGAGCTGTGGCAGAAAAAATGGGCTCAGGACAAGTCCTGAGTTATGTTATTAAAGTGAAAAGGGTTGCTCTTACGTGTTTGGAAAAAAGTTAAAGGGGGAAAATTAAAAGAGGAAGACAAAGACCAAGAATTCAGTTCTGATTCTTGAAGTCAAAGGATAGTTCCAAGCAAGGCTGGCTGTAGACACAATCAGCTTCTATTTTTATTCCATTAAGTATTTATTGAGGGTCCACCAGGTGCAGTGTACTATGCTGGGTATTAGGAATGCAGGTGTGAGCAAGACAGGTGTTTGCAGCAGAAACTAGTCAAGGAGATGTAGAGTTAAACAAGCAATCTTAGTAAAGGGTAATAGCAATTGCTATGATATGTATGCTTATTACACAAGCATTCAGAAGATACTTTTAAATGTTCTCGGGGAAGTAAAGAAAGCTGCCTTGAGGAAGTGACATTTAGGTTGAGACTCGGCAGAAGACAACTATTTTCCTAGGAGAGCTTCATGTTCTTGGTGGGCAATAAGGAATACCTGCTAGTTTATCTACGAGATGACCACCATCAGTTTCTTTTTTCAGGCACAAGCATACCATTCCACCATTGAGAACTGAAGTCTATTTCTCTCCCTTTGAATCCGAGTTGGTCTTAGTGACTTGGGTTGATGATATATTATGGCAGACATGTTTTATTCTAGGACTTTCAAGAGCATCGTTTCAAGTAAGAAGTCCAGCAACTCTGAGTCCACCCTGGTGTGAGAAGCTGAAGTTATATAAGGATATCTTAGAGGTTAAAAATATTGGGGGAAAGGAAGGACAAAGGGGGCAGTGGGGTGGGTGGAAAGACAGAGAGGGAGTGGGAAAGGAAGGGGGGAGAGAGAGAGAGAGAGAGAGAGAGAGAGAGAGAGGATAGTACCAAAGTGTCTGATGTGTGAGTGAAACAGCCATCTTGGAAATGATCCACCAGCTTCTCTTCTGGTGTCATGTGACAAACCAACAGCTGTGTCATCTCTCAATTCTTGACTCACAAGATAAAGTGTTTGTTGTAATCCACTGAACTTTGAGTGGCTTGTTATGCAGTAATAGCTAGGAGATAATCAATTCTACTAGAGAAATTGTACCTGAGAAACTGCAGCCAAGGAGCCTCCTCTTTATCTTGATCTGGTTTAGATGATAAGATCCTAGACTTCAAAACCTGAGCCCAATTCCAGAGTGGGATGAGACTTGGAAATCTTGGAAGGAGTATATTTTGCCTATGGGACTTTTATGAATCTTTTGTGGCCATAAGGTTGACTATGGTAGCTACTCTCAATGAACCAAGCCTCTCAGTATTCCTGTCCTTATGTAGCCCTCTCTCCTTGAATATGGCTTGTTTCTGAGACTACTCTTGGCCATCAAACTGTATCAGAAATGATAGTTTCTGAGGCTAGAAGCCTATAGCTCTTGTCTGAACCTCTTGCTTATGTAACTCTACCTCTTGAAATCCAACTGTCATGGTGTTCAGCCACAGGAAGCCCAAGCCCCATGGAGATCATGTGTAGGCACTCTGGTTGAAATTGAGCTTTCAGTATTTATTCAGCATCAGCTTTTAGCCATGAGTGAGCCAATCAAGCTTCATAAAGCTATGGTCCCAGCTCATGAGAGAGATCCCAACTGAGAACCACCTAACTTGGTTTAGTTAGTCACAGGACCATGAAAGGCAATACTTAATTGTTTATTTAAACCACTAAGTTTTAGGGTGCTTTATTGTATAGAAATATAAGAGAAACCATTGCTAGTGTTTAACTTGAAAGAACCCATTAAAAGACCTAATATACCAGAAGAATTTAGACTTGATCAACTCCCCAAAATTAAAAATAAATAAACAAAAGGTAGTATTCCAGGTACTGAAAGTTAAATAAATTCTTTTAGGCTAGTTGGAGATCTTTTGAGAATTATCTCACTATTATTGATTATAACTTTATTATGTTCTACTTCGATGTTGGGTTGTACTTTTCCCCCTAATTCATTTTGAGGAGTGAAGAACACAAAAGTGTACATCAAATGCCTCCCTTTCATATGTGTCAGCAGCGAAAACACCAGTCAATCCATCAGAAAATAAAAGATTAGTGATCGTATATATGACATAGTTTCTGTTGTTAGGTACTCCAAGTATTTCCTAATACGGTCTGTCTAGGCAGTGGGTGGGAAAACACAAAGCTCTGGGCAGGAGGATGGTACACTCTATTCCAGTGTCTGGCACACAGTCTATCCTTGGTAACTCTTAGTAAATAAATAGTGTGGGGACATAGGATCAAGTGCTGGTCGTGAACTCAAGTTCAGGTACAGCTGTACCTTCTGCAACTTGTAAAGACTATATATGCCTCAGAAGCTGGCCTGCAAGCCTGAAAGCTCTTTAATCAGTGTCAGGATTAGGGAGGTCAGAACTAGTAACATTGAATACACACAAACAAATACACACATACATAGTATGTATGTATAAATCTTGCCTCCCTCTTACCCTCCTTCTTTTCTGTGCAAGGGAACGTGCCAGGGAATAGTAAGGTTTGTATAAATGTTTATTCCTAGCCTGAGCTCTTAAGTGTGCCTAAGATTCTGAATAACCTGATCCTTCCCTTTCAAAAGGTCAAGTGAAACAGTATATTGTGGAGCAGTTTAAACTTCAGAAGGAAAGACCCTCAATGAATACAAAACAGCATGAAATAAAATAAGCCTGAGCACTTCACTGTACTATGGAAATCTTCTATGTGAACTCAGATGCAGAGACAGAGGGCCTGACCCAAAGTACAGATAATGGGTTGTTTATGTCCAAGGCATCAAAAGACCCAACTCGCCCACTTGTCTGATACTTTGGCTGAAATACCACAATAAAAGACATTTCTTTGGAACTGGCAT
The DNA here is from genome assembly GCA_963574415.1 of Tarsius wallacei. NCBI lineage: Eukaryota > Metazoa > Chordata > Mammalia > Primates > Tarsiidae > Tarsius > Tarsius wallacei. The sequence goes on from CAUYQG010070001.1 coordinate 31,485, forward strand.
TTTGTCCATGAGACATTTGTTTGCAACTATATCACACAAAGGAAGTAATTTAACCACTGGGAGACCAACAGAGGATAAGACCATAAATACATTGGAGGAAAATGAGGTGAGAATCAAGAGTGGAGAAGCCAGGCTGGAAACATTTGGGGCCCTAATGGGGGAAATGAAGACCCTGACAAGGTATGCAAGTCTGGGGCTCTGGGAGCTAGGGGACAACCTGATGGGTGGGTGGAGGACATTTGAACCCTACTTCACATATTTGCTCAAAAGTTACCTTCAAATGGCGAATCAGATGGAATAATGATAGTGAATCCCTCAAAATAGAAATAAGGACTGTGGGAAGGGAATGGTATAAAACAGAGGAAGAGAACAGGGACTGATGATTCTACTTTGATCTGTGTCACTTTTCCTCACATTCACAAACATGCCTAATTTTTGCTTTTAAAATATAGCTTGGAAGACTCACTAGACTCTTCTAATATTATTTCCACTTACTAACCATAGATGTAACCTCAGGGAGAGATGTTACCCTTGTGCGTGCCAAGATAGAGAAGCAGAAACTGGAGTTGTGCAGGGAATCTCAGGACAATTTTCTAGCTTCAAGATTCCCACTAGCTCCATAGGAGTAGAAAGGTGGCTTTTCAAGCCCAAGTCAAAGGGTTACCTGCTCATACAGAAACTTTCTTATCCCCATAATGACTCATATCCTGTAATAAATAGTAGGTTGGTGACAGGAGACATAATGTGAACAAGCCTATACTCCTAGCATCGCTTCCCAATTAGCACTGGTTATGGTTCCAGGTAGATCCAGGTGTCCTTGACATTTGGCAGCAAAGATAATCCACCTTCCCACAACTAGACAGTATCAGGAAATACCAGGATTGCATAAATCCTAGGCACTCATCTCTATAGCATAAATATTAAAGGAACACATGCATAACTTTAAAGGAAAAATTGGAGATGTCCCTGGATTTAAGTGATCCATCATAAAGGCAGTATCAAAACATAGTATCAAAGGGAAGAAGGAATCATATTTGTTAGATTTTTTTTTTCAGTGACAGTTTTCTAACTAGCTTAACGAAAAAAGGAAGCATATTATTTGAACACGAGGGAGTCTTGTGGAATCCCAGATCAGGATTGCAGATGTGCTCCAGGAACAACTGGAACAAACAATGAGACTCATCCACAAACATCTCTGTCTTCATTTGTTCTAATCAGTTTGCTCTTATTTTTTCTTTCTTCAGATTGGCTGTTTCCATGTCTCCTGAAGACATGGCAGGAAACATAGTTACAGAGTGCTCCCAGCTTTACAGCATGTGATTCAGGCAGCGAAAAAATACTGACTTTAGGCTCCTGACCTCAAGCCTCAAAACTGTAGGAAGGTGCTCTGATGGGTTTATGCCAGATAAAGGTCAAGGCTGCATGGGTCAACTGTGGTCTGGGGTTAGAGTCAGAGGTAACTATGAGAAGATGACAGTGGGGGTGTGAGTGAGAAAATGGGGGTGACTGTCTCCAGAAAAAACAAAGAGCTGTCAGGCAAACAACATAGCCAATTCAGAAAGGCAGACCAGCTACTTGAATGGTGAGGTGGGCATAACATGACCACCATGTTTCTCCAAGAACTGAGCGCCCCCAAGTCCTGTTTGTTTCTTTCAACTTACAGTTTCTTAACAGAGATGTTTGTTTCGTGATAACTGCAACTTCACTAGATTTTCACTGACAACAGTGAAATGTGTTCCCACCAGATCTTTCTCTCTGCATGCCCACGCTTTGTAGTTTCACCTGCTGTCACAGTGACATCTGGGAAGGAAATAACACAGCCCCCCACTTTCAGACCCTCTCTTTATGACCATCATGGTTCTCTCTGCTTCTCACTCAGTGTTCCCTGCAATTGAGAGAGGAGTATAGCAGAATGTCACAAAGAACTACTTTTGCTATTAGCAGGTGCTGCAGATTCTCTTCGATGTTTAATCACCCGTGGAAACCATTTGTTAAAGCAATTAAGAATTTGGGTATAGGGCATTTTTAAGGATTAATGATCAGGTAGTAAAAACTGACTGCTTATAGCCTTTGCAAGGGCTGTTTATCAGCAGGAAATGACCTACTTCAAGGTGACTGATGATATTTACTAGGAAAATTAGATGAACAAGGGCACAAATTCATTTAGAGTGACTCAAGGATGGCAGGAAAGCGAAATTTCTTGGGCAAGACTCACTTCTCGGTTAGCTGATTGAAGCATTTTGCCCTTGGTTTTACACACAGTAAAACCACTCTTTATAAACAGTCTTTTCTTTAAGTGTACCATCAGGGACTGAACTAATGAAATGAGCAAGAAGTTTTAGTTCCATCTATGCATCATTGTTGTGTAGATGTCTAAGGTTCAGCAGGAACAGGATGTAGTGTGATGCCTTGGAGAGAATAATGAACCCTAGGTCAAGACAAGGTTCTAGTCTGACTGTCATTCCTTATCTCTGTGCACATGGACAAGCCACTTCACTTCTGTTTATTTATGTACAAAATGAGGCATGTGGAAAAACAGATCCCGAAGATTCTTCTAGCTCTGCTAGGTAGGACTCTAGCCTATTACTGTCGAGGCATCTGAAGAAAATGTGATGCAGTCAGAAATATGATGTTGTACTTGCTGAGTGCAATTTTTTTCTAAGGTGTTCAAAGAATTCTGCACACACAGGTTACACAGGCTACTGGCAACCTACTTCAATAACTAATTAACTTGCCTCCCAGTCTTGTCAATCCTGTCTCAGTGTCTGACTTTCCTACCCTCTTGCTGGTTTTCAGCTGGTTTTGTACACAGAAAGTCTTTACTATTAACAAACTTATAAAGGTGACCAATAGGCCCACACTCATTGGGAAAGTTTTATGTCATGACTTGTATTTAGAATAAAGTTCTGAATAATGGATGGACTATTGGAAAAGGGAGTTGACCTTGTGGGGATGGCATGTTATGGGGCCCTGGGAAACTTGTAGGGCTGGAAGGGAAATCACAGAAAGATGGGGCACTGAGGACACATTGCCCACCTGCCTAGGTTCTGGTGAAACCTGGATTTTCAGAATAAGAGAAAAGGCAAATCAGGCAGTAAGGTCTTTGTGGAATTCTAGGATGATAAGGTCCTCTTCTTCAAAGAACAACCTTCTTTCATGGAGAATGGATGTTGCAATTTGTGCTTCCGAAACCATAAGTTCAATGTGTATTTTCAATAGGAGTCCTATGAGCACTTAACTCACCTTGTCCTCACAACAGCTCTGTGCAGGAGGTGTTATTACCATTTGCCAGATGAGCAACTTGAGGCTTACCTGGGATAAATAACCTTTCCAAGTTCATACAACTGAGTTCGATTGCAATTCCTTATCTGCTTGACTTCGGAACTTGCTATATTACACTATTTCTCCTGGGGAACACAGAACAGATAATCTGCCTCCAAATAATTGGAAATAGACTATGAATTTATGTATTTAATTTTAACCCCAAGTGGAAGCTAACACTTGCATAGTGTTTGTTAAGTGTCACTTACTGTCCCAAGTGCTTTACATATGTGAACTCATTTAATGCTTACAATGTGACTTGAAAGTAGCTACTATTATTAACTTTGTTTTATAGGGGGGAAACAGAGTCACAGAGTGGTTGAGTGACTTGCCCAAGATTCCAGAGCTAATAATCGGTGGATTTAAGCCCTCATAACCTTTCTGAGTGCCTTTTTGGTGATTTTTGTCCCTGTTGACTTCCGAAAGTAAAGAACAAAATAACACCTTGGGATTGTATATAAGAGAGTTCTAACCTTTATCCCCCATGGTTTAATTGTTTCAAGGGGGACTAGGGAAGTGAGAAGAGAATGTCAGTTTTCTTTGTGATCCCGCCCTCAGCTGGAGAGACTGCAGGGCAGACAGCCTGTTCTTGCTCAGAAACAGTGGGATTCACCTCTGGCAAGAGAAGCAGAGGACAGAAACATGAGCTGCCATCAATTGATTTCTTTTTAAACATTAGAGGGGAAAAAATAGGCAGATGATAACTCAGCACTTTAAAGCTTTGCAGATTGGGACAGTGTTAATCAAATCTCTAGCATAAAGTAGGCAGAGGTATAGGGAGCACAAAGGGTACCTAGAGGTCATTACGTGCTGTGTGTCCTGACTGCCACAGCTACTACCCTAACTCATTTAATTTTTCCTAAAGCTAATGAAATCAAGGGGGAGGAGACTTCACAGAGTGGAAAGAGCCTGGGGTTAAAAAGTTGGGAGACATAAACATTTCTTAGCAATTTAACAGAGTCTGGGTTCTGCATGCATCCGCAGTGCACTTTGGTTAGCACCGCCCCCCCCCCCCCGCCCCCCGCCCAAAGTGGGCATAACCATGTTTGCACCATCAGGAAAAAAAATTAAGTATATAGAATAAAGAATGTCAAAGGTGATGGGTTTAATTTATTTTCTGAATTGGTTAGAGGCCATTTGGAACAGGGAGAGTGCCAGTTCTATGCCCATATTCAGAGAGAGTATAGCTGGAGCACAGTCACGAGAATGCTTGCAACCATTAGCCTCAAAGAGAGGGGAGGATTATGACTGGGAAGGGGCTAGGATTGGAAAAGAAGTTGCCCCACAGAGATGGGAGATCAGGTGAGGATCTCGGGCACAGAGGGATGATACTTTCTGGAAAATTAAGAGGAAAAACTTACTGCCATTCACAGCAATAAATAGAGTTTGTGCAAGCAAGTACTGTTGGTAGTTGTATTTTGCTATAATAACCAGAAGTTGTTTTTACCCTGATTTCCTTTTTAAAATTGTACTCCTACCTAATTCCTTTCTCTATCCTATCTTCCTACTTAATTTTCACCTATAGTCTTATCTTAACCTGACTACATCTACAAAAAGACCCTATTTTCAAATAAAGTCACATTCACAAGTATTGGGAGTTATGACTTGAACATATCATTTTTGGGGGGGGGTGGGAAAGGGGAGGCACAATTCTATCCAGTATAAGAACATATCAGAACTCAATACTGGGTATCTGACGCTGGAATGAAACAATTTTCTGAAAGGTCAAACCTTGCCTCCTACTCTGCCTTCGGGGGATTGCTTGTATAGTGGGAATAAAGATCCTTCTCCCGCCTCCCTTCCATGTTCAGAAATTACAGTAGAGTTCCCAGATTTAACTTAGTAAGAAAAGTAAAATATATGTGAAAATAAGAATTTAATTTCAATGTTTTTGCTTGAATCTTTCCGTAGCTAAGGTGAGGTTCTCTAGAGACAGCTTTCTCTATAGCGGGGTTGCGGTTGATATTATGGTTGCTTCCCCTTGGATGAGAAACTGACGATGGCTGTTCCATCTCCCTTGCCAGTGACTGTTTCAGGCTCAAGACAATTCAAAGCATTGTGATTCATTTATTCTCTTACTCATTCAACAAATATCTATTGAGTTTCTACTACCTGCTACATACCTCAAGTGTTTGGCTAAAAACTCCCTTTACTTAAGATTGTGGCCTCTGCCAATTATTGATTTTTACAGCTCATCATTGTTAAAAAAAAATTTTAAAGAACATGGAGAAAAATTAAAATTTGTCCAGGAAATGGAAAAGTGCAGATAACTTTCCCCTGGCATGCAGAAGTTCTTCACGGCTGCTCTGAAAATATTGAGGGTACAGTAGCAAATAAAGCAAGGGGGAGAATATTCTTGCTTGAGGTTTCTGCAAAGAAAAGCCAGAGTCTCTCTCCCATTGCATATGAACAAAATATGTTGTCTCAGCTGCTGACCATGAGGGTACCAGCACTAAAATAAAGCAAATGCTTTGTTCAGCAAAGCAGAGAGAGGCAATCAGCTTGAGTTTCTGATGACGTTGTTGAGTAACTGGACAAACCAAACCTTTTATTAGGACTTTCTGTATTATAAGAAAATACATTTGAAAATAAATGTTGAATTGGATTTGGACTGAGTTTTGGTTTCTTGCATGCAAAAACATCAAACTGACACAGGCCTCACTTCTTTTGCGTTACTTTAGTTCTGCAAAGTCTGAAAGCCACGGGAGAATAAAGGGGTGTGGTACCTCTGTACTTAACAGTTCTCGCTTTACTGTGGGTTGCTGTAGAAGATTTTTATTGTTGTGTGTGGTTTTTTTTTTTTTTTTGAGTTGGAGTCTCACTCTGTTGTCCAGGCTGGAGTGCAGTGGCATGTTCATGGCCACTGCAGCCTCGACCTGCTAGGCTCAGGTGATTCTTCCGCCTCAGCCTTCCAAGTAGCTGGAACTACAGGCGTGCGCCACCACGCCTGGCTAATTTTTTTATTTATTGTAGAGATGAGGTCTCACCAAGTTGCCCAGGTCTCGAACCCGTGGACTCAGGCAATTCTTTCACCTTGGCCTCCCAAAGTGCTGGGATTATAGGTGTGAGCCACCGCATCCGGCCTTGTTGTGTTTTGAAAAAAGGAATCATTTGGTGAGAGGAAGACACATCTGTAGACAGGAAAGCAAGGCAAGAAGGCTAGGAATGGAGTTGTGTCTTCAAAGGGTCTGCATGTCAAATGCTTATATATTTTTTGAGTCTTTTTTTTTTTTTGAGTTGGGGTCTCACTCTGTCGCCCAGGCTGGAGTGCAGTGGCATGCTCATGACCACCGCAGCCTCAACCTGCTGGGTTCGGGTGATCCTTCTGCCTCAGCCTTCTAAGTAACCGGAACTACAGGCCCACGCCACCACATCCAACTAATTTTTTGATTTATTGTGGAGACAAGGTCTTGCCATGTTGCTCAGGCTGGTCTCGAACCCCTGAGCTCAGTTAATCCTCTTGCCTCCGCCTCCCAAAGTGCTGGAATTACAGGTGTGAGCTACCATGCCTGGCTTCTTTTCAGTCTTTTTGGTAAGGCACACAGTTTAAAAACTTCTCTTTTTTTGGTAGCAACCCTCAGTTACTATCATTTTAGTAAAAATCTCAACAGCCTTGAGTGGTGTGTAGCAGGAGTAGAAGGAGGAAGGTATAGGAGAATTTTATGATTGTATCAGAGCTAGAACTCAGATCAAGTCTCAAACCCCATCAACAAACCCACGTGAAAGTGATGTTTCTCACGTGATCACGGAATTATATGTTTTGGATAAAACTCTGCATGTCTCTTCCAATTTTTCATCTACTCAGGCATAGAGAAGATATTAATGATAAGGGCATAAATCATATGCAGAGCAGGGATTGGAAGTCAAGCAGGAGAATTGTGTCCTGAAGACTTCCCTCAATAGTCAGAATTGTTTGGAAGTAACCATGGTGATGTTCAGAAGGACGTAGTGCCTTGGATAACCATTTGATTTTTCCTGCCAAGTAGCTGGTTAGCTTCATTCATTTTATTCAGCCAGGGCTTGGCTGAAATGTTTTTAACTACAATCACCTGAAGGTGAATATAATTTCAAAACTGTAGGTTCACAGAGACACGGCAAAAAGAAATTTTTCTTTTTTTTAAATTTTAAAACTGTGATTAGAGCTTGTGAGACATTTTAATTTATTTGTACTGGGTAGTGACTAAGGGCTTGGGGGAATTGAGGATGATACCTAGAATCAGAAACTGAAATGTTGTAAATGACAAGAACTGGAAGATTCATCAATTGTCTCACTGCACAGATGAGGGTCCAGAAATCTACACCCTCATTGGGCTGGTTAGTAGAAGAGAAGACTTGAATTCAGGTCTCTTGAACCTGATTCCATCTTCCTTTCAGAGGGAAGTTATAATGGGGTTTCTTTTAGCCTCTCTTAACTCTGCAACAAGCCCTCACCTCTAAGATCTCGGGCAACCTTTGGTAAAGAGATCAGACACTCCAGAATGTTAGGCTTGATGGAGTCTTGCAGATCATCCAGTAACTAGACTAGACTCTAGTCCAAATGCTTCATTTTACATGGAGGAAAATGGAGCCAGAGAGAAAATCTGACTGGATTCCTACCATTAGCCAGAGACAGAGCTGGGACTGGGAGCTTGGTCTCCAGGTAGAGCTAAGTGCTCTCTTTTAGGTTAATTTTTGTGATTCTTTTAAAATCTCTTTGTTGGTTTATTAGTTATAACTCTTTGTTTTGTTATTTAGTGATCTATAGAATATATGCACATCTTTATCTTATCAAAGTCTTTTTTTCAGGTGATAATATACTACCACTTCACATACAGTATAGAGACATTACTTATTTTCCTACCCAGGCTTTATGTTATTGTTGCCATACGTTTTTCTTGTGCATATGCAATAACCCCCAAAATACATTGTTACTATTTTATGTTTGAATAATCAGTTTTGTTTATTTATTTGAGTCAAGGTCGCACTCTTTAACCTAGGTTAGAGTGCAGTGGCATGATCACAGGTCAACCTCGAGCTCTTGGGCCCAGATAATACTCCCACCTCAGCCTCCCAAGTGTCTGGCACTACAGGTGTGTGCCACCATGTTAGGCTAATTTTTTAGATTTTTTTGTAGAATCGAGGTCTCACTATGTTGCCTAGGCAAGTCAATGATATGTTAAAGAAATTAAACACTAATGAAAATAGTCTTACATATTTATTCATATACTTATCATTTCCTATACTCTTCATTCTTTTGTGTAGATCCATATTCTCATTAGGTATCCTTTTCTTTTGATGGTGCAGTTTTTTTCATCTTTCATAAGTTTTGCTGGATATAAAATTCTAGGTTGACAAACTCTAGCTGCCTTGGTCTTTCCAGGTTCTCAGGTTCTCCAGGTTCTCCTTTCAGAGTCTGCTGGACTCTGCCTGAGTTTCCCCTCCTTGAGCTGCAGCCTGGAGCTTGCTCTCAAGGTAATAAGCTGGGACAACCATAGGGCTCATCTCTTTTGTTTACCATTTCTCAGACCATTGTCTCTCATTACTTAATGTCCACTGTCTTTAGAATCATTTCTTAAATATATATGTTGTATGTTTTATTTTGTTTTTGTTGTTGTTTCAGGTAGGAGGGTAAATTTTGTCCTTGTTACTCCTTCTTGGCTCAATGCTGACATAAGGGATGGCAGAAATGTAATCTTAGTGAGTTTAGAGAAATTTCTTCCGCTCTAGAATTTTATCAAGGGTCAAGGCATCTCATGTGGTGCTGAGAAACAGATTGGAAGGAGTCTGTTTGGTTCTCAGCCAGTCTGTGCAGGTGGCTGCTGAGACATTCTTTGCCTCCATGGTCCTTCAGTTTTGGGAGCAATTTTGGCAGATTGTGGGCTATGCTGGATACTCGGGAGTCCCTGTCAGTCTGTTTAGCCCCATTAAATCCTAGACCCGGCACCAGAAAGCCACTTTATCTCTTTCTGAAATCTGTTCTCCCAGGCTTTTGCTGGAGATGATGTTCAGGATCCTCTCCCAGAAACATGCTGATTTCTTGGTGTCCATAGCCTCTCTCTCTCTCTCTTTTTTTCTCTCCCTCTCCCTCTCTCTCTTTGCTTCTCCTTCTTTACTCCCTCTGTAGTCTTGAAGAAATCTTTTCCTATATGAAGTGGGAGTGGGTATTGGGGTCTTGTCTCTAATTGAATTCTTTAAATTTCCCTAAGGTCTTGGGTTTGGGGAACACAGAACATAGTGTTGCTTAGCCTATTCTTTCTTTCTGCCTTTCACATCTTTATCTGGAGGCAATGTAAAGCAAGCTGATTATTTGACTGAAAACAGGGGGTAGGAAAAATCATGCCATAATTTTTTAAAAAATATTTTTTTGGCCAGGCTCGGTGGCTCAGCCTGTAATCCCACGCTTTGGGAGGCTGAGGTGAGTGGATTGCCTGAGCCCGTGGGTTCGAGACCCACCTGGGCAACTTGGCGAGACTTCATCTCTACAGTAAATCAAAAAATTAGCCGGGCATGGTAGCACACGCCTGTAGTTCCAACTACTTGGAAGGCTGAGGCAGAAGGAACGCTGGAGCCCAGCAGGTCGAGGCTGCTACACTCCAGTCTGGGCGACAGAATGAGATTCCAACTCAAAAAAATATATATATTTTTTCAAAGTATAATTGCTTTGAAAAGAAATACTCTTTATTTTTGCTGGGAAATTTACCCTTTGAATTTATCCATTTATGGTTATTCAAAAAGCAACCAAGTATTTTTTAGTG
>CAUYQG010070004.1:0-15967 GCA_963574415.1 Tarsius wallacei
AGCCATAAAGAAGGACAAATATATGGACTTCACAGCAACTTAGATGGATTTGGAGTCGATCATACTCAGTGATCTATCACAGAAACAAAGAACAGAGTACCATATGTTCTCACTCATAAGCAGACCTTGAACAATTATAATTTTCTTTCTTAATATGGTAAAGTTTGAGAACCATTGGTTCAGAGTTCTGTTACTCAAACTATGGCTCATGGGCCTTTGTCTGGTGATCTCTGTTAAAGATACAGATGATGGGGTTGTTCCATATACTTACAAAGTCCATTTAAGTAACTTTGGGAACTGAAATCTTTTTAACAAATTACAAATTATGCTTAAGGTTATTGATCTAGAACAGTGTGTGGGAACCCAGGCATAAATTTCCCCCTCACTGAAGACATTTCAGTAGTTACAACTGGTATGGGTGCTACTGGTATCTAGTGGGTGGAGTTCAGAGATGTTGCAAAATCTCCTGCAATACCAACTGAATGACAGCCTTTCACAAAGTTATCCGGCCAAAATTGTCAACCGTGCCAAGTTTGAGAAACCTGGTTCTAGAGCAGATTCTCAAAGCTTAGAATACAACAAAATTTCTCGGATGGTTTATCAAAATAATCCCCAAGACGGCTGGGCCTCATCCCTCAGAATTTTTGACCTATTATGTCCAGAATGAGGGTCAAACAATCTGCTATTCTAACAGGTTCTGGTGACTTTGATCCTGCCAGTCTGAGTACTACACTTTGAGAATAACTAATCTAGAGATTGCCTCTAAATTTTCATTGATTTTCTCTGACTCCCCTTTCCCAAAAATGAGTCCATCAACAAACAGAAATGTTAAAATAGCTGCAGAATGCTACTGAAATCTGAAACTCCCAATGATACAAATACTTCTAAACCTCTGAAGCTAAGCTTTACACAATATCATAGTCCCTCCATATATATATATATATATATATATATATATATATATATATATGTCAACATCAGTGTTAAACCATAGGGCCATATTTTGATTTTAAGTATTTCTTTCAATCCAATATAATATTTATTATTGAAGGTACTTGTTCTGCAGGTGATTCTTGGTGTGACCCTTTAAAAACATAGCCTTCCCATTTTAAATATCTGCGATACATTTGGGGGAGAATGACTAACTTAGTTCAATAACTCTTGTACACGCAAATCCTTTTCATAAGATAAATACTTTTAAACAATATTCTTAGCTAACAGATCAAACATAGCCCATCACAGACCACCTTTGAGAAAGCTTCTCACTGATTTTCTTTTAAGGCTATCTCTTCCCCAGGTCATTGTAATCGACAATGCCAGATAAACACACAAAATATTAGCAACATTTTTGAATAGAGATTTAAAGTGTTTTCATCAGGCCCTCAGTCGCCGGTCTCCCCATTAGAGCCATCAATAACAAGGGAGACAAAAATTATAAATCTGTAACCAAGCAACAAGGACAAAGCTAATGAACATTAGGCCAGCGACTGTAGTCTTTATAAATAAAATCCAAACAGTACCTCCGCTGAATATATTTTTCCAGTTTATTGCTGTTTTGACACAAATGAAACCAAGATATATTCCCTTCACTATGTTTGCTTTTTCTTTTTTTTTTCTCCTCCAGTTTATGTCCTGTGTTATGACTTTATGGAAATAGACAGAGTGGATATAAAGAAGTCCATAAATTGGAGCAAACAGTTTTACTGTAAATATTTCTACTTACTTATATTGTCTTATTTAATATAGCTAATCAGCAGGTTTTCCAAAGTAATCCTTGGGGCCTCCCTTGTGCTTAGCCATGCTACCTACAATTAAAAGGCATAATTTGTGGAACTAGCAGAAAAAAGATCTCCATGAGAATGATTATGTGCACAAAAATGAAACACAGATTCACAGACATGAGCACCTATGCTGTGGTTTCTTTACTTCCTTTCAAAACAAGAAACAGTGTTTTGAAAATCTAGCAAATTTATTATATCTATATAAATATACAATTTCACTTCATTATAATCAGTCTGCTTTTCTGGTTTGGCTTTTTGTATGGTTGGTTTTAACCAAGCACCAAACTACAGAAGAACTAGAATTCTTTAACACAATCCTAAGGTAACTTTTTCTAACTTTTCTCTTAAGGGCTTCTGATCTAAAGGTACAAACATTCATTTAATTTCCAATGAAATAAATACCATTAGTCAATGAAAAAATGGTATTTCTGTATTGGAGTTGCTGATATAGTCAGATAACTTACCTACGAGGTCTGAAAATTACATTCGTAAACTCATCCTAGAAAAGTGCTACATACCTCATTACCGAATATCACTATGGTCACCTTCAATTACGCCCCTTGGGAAACTATCAGTGCCTAGTCTACCCATCAAAGCAATTTTGGAACTCTTTTTCTGCAATGGCCATCAGAGTTGTCCTGAATGCCATAAAAATGACTTAATTTTAATATTTCCCTTATCTTTGGGTAAAGGAAAAAAATCACTGAAGCCAGATTAGGTGAGTAGGAAGAGTGTTTCAATACAGTGATTTGTTTACTGGTTAAAAACTCTCTCACAGACAGTGCAGTGTGAGCTGGTGCACTATCATGACACAAGATCTCCTTTGAGACCATTTTTGCATACACTTTTCTCACCAAGATTTTTAGTTGAGACTTTTCTAACTGATTATCTATCGATATTTATTTGGTCTGCTATGCTTCTCACAGTCAGTCAACAATTCTGACACATAATTTAATGAATTTTTGCAATGTTTTCATCAGTTCTGCTTGTTACTGTCTGTCCTGACCTCTATTCATAAGTGACACCTTCTCTCCACTCAGAAAAACATTTAATCCACTTGTATAACACTGTTTTCTTCATGGCATTATCCCTATAAACTTGGACTAACGTGTCCCTGATTTCACTTCCGCTCTTGCCAAGTTTAACAAGAAATGTAATGTTTGTTGCTCTAATCCAAGCTCCAGCATTCTGGCGACAGCACACAAAAACACCCAACCGCAATAATGAACACCACTCAGCAGGACATGAACACAACTATGAGACACTAATATACTAAAGTTATGAAACTTTGCCGAGTTGTTTGTGTAATGCTGCCAAGTAAGTGCACAGTGGCATGTTCATGAATGTAATTGTTAGACTTCGTATTTAATTTTTTAGTTTAACAAAGACTGTGAGACTTTTATTATAAGAATTTCCTAGAAGTGCCTGACTTATTGTCTACATGTGGTTCATTGACTTCTGAAATGCCAGAAAGACTTTCTATAGGTTTGGGTTCAGAAGAACTTTATTCAGTTTAAAAAAAATGCATATCTTTTGACATAGATCTATTATAGACCCTTGAGGTGAAAAAAAGATGGTAAATTTTTTTTTAAGTAGAAGAACACCTGAAAAAAGGAGATAGAGAGCAAAAGATAAACCAAATAATATTCAAGTTATTACAAAAAGATACTGCTTAAAATGCAACATTTACATTTTATTTTTAAATGGCAGAACCAACAAGTATCCCTTAAAATCACAGAGCATATGCAATTTAAATAGAAGGAAATATCAAGGACCGAAAATCAACAGACGACTGATTTTCATCCGCCCATCATAGGCCATCACATACACACTTTAGCAAATGTGCAAATCCCAGTGATTACAGCAAATGATGATAGGGATCATCACAACCAGGGAAAAGGCACAGTAACATATCCTTATTCCTCTCTTCTCTGCTTTGCATAAGAGTCTAAGAGGGTGTGCCTGTAAACTTAAAGTATCATTTTCTCTTTTTCTTGGAAGTTCCTCTTACAGACTCATCAACTCCAGATTTTAGTAGCAGCAAGAATAGGAGGCAACACATTGGACGGGAGCTATTTTCGGGGGCCTAATGGTTTGGAGAGAACTTAGCACAACCGGGATATAGAAAGAGGGCAAATGCCAAGACGATCAAAGCAATACACGGTAAGCACCTGCTACATCCCATATATGTTGTTGGAAATCAAAAGGACAAAAGTTAAACACATTTCCTATGCTCGAGAATTGCAATCTTAATGGAAAGCGTATTTTCTTTTTTGACTGTCTAGTCATTTATTAAACATATATATTTTGAGCGCCTACCGTGGGTCAGCCACTGAGCAAGTTGCAGAAACAGTTAAGATACATTCGTCCTCACTTCACCAACTCCAATTCAAAAAAATTAAGTGATATCTTAAAGACACAAATCGGGTCAATCATCATTATGACCCTTTATGATGTATTCCCATTCTCTGGGGCAGCCTCCTTTGGAATGTAGGATGTGCTCCTTGCTTTCTCGTCAGCCTATTTTGCTCAGTTCTCCAGCTTGTCATTCATGCTTTAGCCCTGCTACCCTCCTCATTACTCTGAATACTCTATGCATCCTCTGTGTTTGGAGGGAGCTGTGTAGAACTGTGTAGGGTCTGTTCTAGAAAATTCTCTTCCTCTTTGTTAGCCACATCTTTTTTGTAATCCTAGGGCTCTGAACTTTTCCAAACACGTAATAAATTTGAGTCATTTAGGCATTTGTTTCTCTGCTGTTGTTGTTATCTATTCTGGAATAAATCCTCTATAAAAGCAGCAATTTGTCTGTTTTGCTCAGAAAAGTTTCCAAGAACCTAGCCTGGAGTTTAGTGAATATTAGATTCCATGAATATTTTTTCCAAGTAATTATTTGAGTAACTACATTTTTATAACAGGAAAGGAAAGAGGAATATCGTGTAACCAAGGAATAAGTCATGGATGCAGTTGTGATGTGTTTTGCTTAGTTTAACTATTATGTGAACAATTGAGAGCTGACAGCCAATAGTAAAGTCTTTTGGAGTCAAAGTTACAAATGTCTATATATAGTGTAAAATAGGTCAAGAGTGAAATATCAAATTAGCTGATATCAGATTAGAGGTCTGGGATTAATGATAATCTAGTGCAATGGTTTCACAGGAGTTTCCTTCTTTAATTATCATGCATCAAATCTCTTCATTTGACAGAAAGGACTGGATATTGAGGTACAAACTCCTTCTGGAGAAACAAAGGAGAGACTCAGGCTCACTGTAAGTGGTAAGTAGCAATCTCAAAGCCTCTCTAAAAATGGAGTTTGATTTGGGAAGAAAAGAGAAATTGAGAGTCTTGAAAACTTGTCATGAGAAACTGAGTGGGCCCTGAATGTGAAGAAAAAATACAGAGGAGAAGCTGAGAGCAACTGTATCAACATGATTAATCTCAGGTTTCCTTTGGTGGCTAGTTTCAAATTAAAGGAGGTAAGGACATGAGCTACTTGGCATTATCTTTCCAGAAATATTACTAACATTGGAAGAAAAATCAGAAAACCAAATACAGTATTTTCACAAATATATGAGAAAGGATTAACTCGGCACACCTGGTTGTAAAACCCTGCACATTTCCAAGAAAGTTCTGTTTCCAGGAGTAGCCCTTGACTGACTCCTATAAATTGGCCTCTCTGAATGTTGTGTCTGATAAGAGTGTGTTTGAACCATGCTGTACCAGGTTTTCCAGATAGTTTATGCCATCAATGTAACCTATTTTGACCACGTGCTTTCTTTCTGGAAGTCTAGGGTTTGAATAACAAACAAACAGCAAGGGTACTGTATGCCTTTGTGACTAACCCCAATAAAAATTATAAACCACTAGGCTCAGAAAAGTGACCCTTATTGGCAACACTCCCCATGTATTGTCACACGTTGCGGCTGGAGTAGTTCAAGTGCATTCTACTTACTATTATTTCCCCTAAATGTTAGTCCATGTGTTTTTTCCTTCGTTGCCTTCATTTCCTTTCCTTTGTTGACTTCATTTTGTGTTCTTCTATTTCTATAAACCACATGGTAAGCACGACAACTTCTCAGTCCTATAAATTCTTCTGGTGAATCATCAGGCATAAGAATGGTTTTAGAAACATCCAACACAAAACATCCTGTAGAAGCCCAACTACTGATTAATCTGAAGAACCATGGAGTGTTCACTTGGAGAACCTCCAGTTTCTGTGTCCTCCTGCAATATAATTTCCAGGAAGTGAAAAGAAGCTTATGTCTTCTGACAAGGGATATACATGCAAAATTTCTGCTATAATTGAGACAGCCTAGCCTGAACATCCAAACCTAATTTATTATCCTTTTTTTAACTAAGCATGGAAAAAAATGATTTTGTCCTCAATATCTATTTTTTATTGAATCTGAACAAACGTTTACTGGTATTGAGAAGAGACATACTTTCCCAAGGCGATAGTTATAATGAATAGAGTCACAAGCATTAAATATCATTACTAGTCTTGTTTCTGAGCTCTAACTTATATCTTTAAGCAAGAACCATTATTTTTCTCATCGAGGTTTACATTTTTCTTCTCTTGCATCATTTTCAGGTTACGCAAGTTATTTTTTGTATTCCACAAACCCAGAGTTACTCTGTCTTGCCCAATTTTATCCTTAAGTATCTGACCCCTGAAAACTGCCTCACTCAAATTCCTGTTTTCTGTGACTTTAATATTGGATTTAGTCAAAAGGAGGCACCCTCTGGAAATTAGGAGGAAGAAAGAGAAGTCGAAGCAATTCCTCCCTCTCCCTCTATGCCTAGGTAGTGTTCTTCTGACAGTAGCTATGTTCTTCAAGTGCAGCTCCATCGTAATAGACTGATTCCACTGTACCACACTCCCTTGGGTCTGATTTTACCTCCTCTCATACCTTCAAGCCTCATGGTGACAACAGCTTTCCTGGCACTTTCCTTATAATGCCAGCAGAAAGTGACTTTTGATTCCCACAAGTCAAAAGAATGGCACACGAGTATATACTGCAAATTTACTGAAGAAATGTATGAACAGTCACATAGATGAATAAACAAATGAATAAATAATCTGTGCACCCTCATAAATTGCACATGCCATTTTGATCAATTAAGCCAAGCCAAAATAGTCTTAGCTCCATTTGCTGTACTTTTCTGAGTTACAGTTTAACAGGGACCTTCGCGACTAACCCAAAGACAAAATTCCAATGGCAATGACTTCATGTAAAGCTGGAAGGAGGCGTGGAGGGGGCACACAATGAGATTTGATACCTATTGAACAAATGCCAATGTTAACAGTTTCCTCTGCCTTGATGTCTCTGGGATCCCCCCACCACCACCAGGTCTTACAATCCCAATGAGGGGGGAACAGTCATAGTGATAGCAAGAACAAAGTTCACAAACAAAATGGTGAAAGCAAAGAGAGTTTAAAAGGGGGGTGCTGACAGATGTGTGGAAAAACTTACCACCTTAAGGTTGCTACTTGGAGACAGTTTGGAGACAGAAAAGAAGGCACATCTGTCAAGAATCTAAACCAGCTACTGGCAGAACCATAGGGCTAAGGCAGGAAACAAGGAAGGAACAGAAAATCTCCCAACTATTTTTCCTCCTGGCATGCAATCAGTCTACTGCCAGAGTGTTCCACTGCTCTGGCCTAATTTAAGACAGAGGATACAGGTGATGCAATCTAAGCCTCCCAGGGAATACAACAGGGTAGAAACTGAATCAGAGGCAAGACAAGTGGAAGAAGCCAGCATGAGATGCTTAGAAGCTTTTCCAAGGGAAATACTAAACCTTGTCTAATTCTTATCTAGTAAGGACACCAATAACCAGGACTTTCATACAAATCTGCTGCTTTTGAAAGCACATTTCTGATACTAAGAATCATCCCAAGAGGGAGGTTTGGCAAATACTACATAACTCCTAAAGATATCAGACGTACTAGATATTAATCAGGTACATTAGATTGACATGAGCTTATCTGTTGTGGTCCCCTAACTCTATCAAGAGGAGACAGTACTGGCCCCAGGTCTCAGGGGCCACCTTCCAATTCTCCTTCTTATTATTGCATGATGTAGCCCTGGTATACTGCTTGACCACACAACTTCTTTTCCTTTTTTATCCTGGCATAAGCTTTTGTTTCCCCCATTCGAGCTACTCTGCTTGAAAAATCACTGTGCTTTAAGTTTTACCAGCAAACAGCCATTGGCTTAAAAATGATAGAGTTTCCCCCAAGAGGAAACCTTTGATCACTAGAGCCAGATCCAGCCGAGAAAATGTGTGTTTTCCTGCCCTGTTCTAACATTTTCTCTTAATTAGGCAGGAGAGACTGCCTTGGGAAGTTGATTCTTCACCTGCACACATAGTCTCTATGCTTACTTTCTGCATTGCTATGTTCTCTGAGGAGGTACTTGGGGACCCACTGGTAAAAACTTGTTTTTGAGGAAATTGCAGAGGAAAAGTGAGGCACACCTCGATGAAAATTCATTTTGATTCTATTCTCTGTGCTCTCCTTTTTTTTTTTTTTTTAAAGTGAAGCAACCCTGAATTTTAAGTCACAAACAATATTAATCAATATATTTCATTGCTGGAGAACAACCCAGTGGAAGATCCCAAGGCAGTGTAAAAGCATCCTGGCCACCCTCATATCATTTGAACAGTTTCCCCTCTGTCTATGGGAGACTTCTCTCAGAATCATTTGTCCTCATATGTACTACCTTGATATTTAGAAGAGTCAAAGCAGGTCCATGGAGTTCCAAATAAAATGTCCAAAAGATTAGTACAGGGTGCTGGGAAGCTTTATATGAGGATAATTGCTAAGATTAAGGTTTGCAATAAGAGAACATGAGCTGTGTTTGAAGTTATGATTGAGGTAAAAGAACAGGAAAGATGAAATGAAAAAGCAAATCCCTGAACACAGAGACTGGAAGTTTGTCCCCAAAGTCTGAGAGAATTTAATATGGAACCACTTTATCTTAACAGGAGAATTGTGCTGACATTTCTAAAATTCATATTGCATTATTAAGGAAATTTAGGATGAGGGAAGGGTGGCATTGCTAATACTTGAGATTAATATCACAAAGGGCAAAAACCCACATCTTTGGTATCTGCATAAAAAAATAAAGATTTGGTTTGCTGATCCTTTGAACTTGACCTTTCATAAGGGTTCATCTTGTGTTGACACATGCCCATTGCCGCTTCTAAGTGTGTCCTCTCAGTGAGCCTAGACACGAAGACTTAAGTAGCTCTCTGCCCATGACCTCGACTCCCTCCTATTTTTCATTCTACTAGAGCCATGAAGTGAACTATCTAATTACATAATCAAATTCAACCAATCCATGATCAAATTCCAACTGAAGAGACCTGTAACAATAAGTTACTTTACCGAGATGAAGTCTTCGTCTTCTCTAAAGATCTGGTGTCTTGAATGATGAAGATGCAAGAAAGGTAGTCAGGATGGGTTTTGAAACAAGGAGAAGGCCTGCCACCCACGGAGGTAGCATTTAGTGTACCTTACCGAATGTCAAGGTCTATGTTCATGACTAAAATAGGTAGAAATAAAACTTTGTCAAGCAGAGTGTACACTTCTATGCTTATAGACAACATAGAAGCTATCTATAGACACATCACAAAAAAATTGATGGAGTTAATCAAGGGTTTGTTTTTATTTCTAGATTTTTAAAAAATCATCTGGATCAGCTCTTGAACACCCGAGGTTTGGGCTAATGTTTTTTAAACTCTCTACCATATTAAAGACCTCTGTAATTACCTGAAAACTGAGTTGGGGAAATTTCTAAACAATTTGTGGAATTTTCTACAGTACTAGGGATCCAGGTGAGAACTTAGGGAAAGTCACTCAGAGAGACAGAGCATCCAAAATTTAACCAATAAACACCTCTCTGTAATTTGAGTCATTTCCTGAAAGGGCAGTGAATGTCTTAATAAGACTCCCATCTTTCTTCCAGGACAAATAACACCAGATCCCACCTTCCACATGTACATGGGATATGCATACAACTAAACATCTCATCATTGCAAAGAGAAGCTGCATTTAAAATGAGGCCTCCTCCTCATGAATGAATAACCCAAAGGAATGATTTAATTCTGAAATTTTAAGTTAGATGAAACTTGAAAAATCCTTTGGGCACATTTCTTAGTTCACAATCTATGATTGCTACCTTGCCTCTCCACCTAATTCCTATAATCTTTGACACTTGTCTGAAGAAAACAACCTTGTGTTCCACATTTTTTCTGTGATTTTTACATGTCTTCTATTTTGTTTTGGTTGGAAACTTAATTCCTAAACCCAATGGTGTGTGGTTTTCAAAAGATATATTTTTCTTTCAACATCCTTGTCTTCAAAGGCTAATGAGATGCACTGCTCTGTTGGAAGCCAGAGTCAGGTAGGTGGAGAAATCACAACAATTATTCCTAATTGCCGCTGAAACCTTGCTTCTTTAGCAGAAGGGGGAACTGGCTTAGTTGACAGAAGTACATATCTGCTAAACAGGAGAAATGCAATTAGTGGTTAGTTGAGAGGTGGGAAAGAGAGAGATTTTACTTTTTAACAACTGGCGGGGAGGAGGGCTTGGAAATTATTTAAATTAGGCAAAATGTGTGAACCAACACAGAGCTTGCACTGTCCAAGGTCTATCACGATCACCAACTGTACTTTGCTTCCAGAAAAATAGTTGGAAAACGAGTGAATTTTGTTTATGCAATCTTATTAAATGTAAATATATTCATTAATGAGAAGTATCAAAGCCAGGGCTTCATAATTAAGCAACTCCAAATGTAAGCCAAGCTCTGTTATTGATAAGCTTTGTGACTTTGTGCATGCTGTTAACCCGTCATAAACCCATTTCCCCTAAAATTGGATAATAATAATAAAATATCTTCAGACAGTTGTTATAAAGTTTAAATTAGATTATTATTATTTTAATCATATCATTTATTTTATTTACATTTAAGTATAGGTTCTTATTGCCTGCAGAATACTAGGGAATTTACTTAAACTCATCATCTGTAAAAGAAATCTAAGAACGTATTGCGCAAGAGGTGGATTTCCTCTTTCTTTCTCTGACCCCCGCCCCCTCTCTCCCTTCCTTGACTCCTTTCCTTTTATTCCCTTCTTTTTCCTTCACTGTTGAGATACAGTTAAACGGTTGGGAACACTAATAACCAGAACTACTCAGACTTCCTCGTCTAGCAATCATCTCCCACTTCCCCTTGCATGTGCTGTGTCGGCCATTACAGAGCCTGACAGAGTTAGGATAAATAAGTCACCGACTTCAAATCTGAAAACTTCAGAGGTGAAATAGATGGGCAATTTTGCATGTAAGGTCACAGCTCTTCCCTGTTTCCAAACAGAAATCTAATGAAACAGTAAATCAGTGGACTGCCCTCTTTCTCTTCCCCTTTTAACTTTCAATGTCAAATGTCATTTTGACTCATTAAAGACAAAACAATATTCAGGAGATGAATTGAATCAAACCCCGCAGGTTGATTTACCCGTACCTTCTGAGAGAAGCAGATCCCATTTGGCAGGAAGATGAGTGTGCAGTCAGGGAAGATGTTGGCCCACGGACTGGAAAAGAGTACTGCCTCTCCTTGGGCCTAGACAAGAATAAGAGTTGGGCAGTGAAAAATGACTCCCACGTCTTTCATAGCTCACATCTGTATGGCAAAAATGCTTCAGAATCCAAGTGACACTGTTGAAATACACCTCTCTTTAAAGTCTAACTTAACACCTGCATCCTCTATGACACGCTTCCTACCTATCCCGGGTTCTCCTGTCTGTGAGTTCTGCAGCATGCCTGTAAAAGATAAGCTCATGAAGGACGCATAGTCTGTTACCAGTGTGAGTTCCGACATTTATCAAACTGCAAGAGTGTCCCATTTCAGTTCCCTCCCCAAGATAGTCTACCACAATGTTAGCCATATGATTACTACTTAAGAAATCTTAGATTATTCACTGTTAATCAATATTTACTACAGTTCAAACTCTTAGAGAACTATACTTGAGAATTCTTTAAGTCACATCGAAAACTTACTTTTTTTAGATGAAACTTAAAGTGCTGGAAACTGGCAGGATTTAAAAGAAATAAAGGAAAAGTGTAATGTATTAATCAATTTTGGAGGCACTAAAACTATTTTAAAAACATCCTCAAAATGCCACTCTCTTACCACAATAAAACCTTCTGCTGCCGCTCACAGGTCTTTGGGTCAGCTGTGGCTTCACTGATCTTGACATCAGGTGCCAGATTGGCTTCAGATCTGTACTATGTTTCCTTGTTTTTCTTGAGCCAGCAGCTACCTGGGCCATATTCTTCCCACCTACAGATTACAGGAGTATAAGAGGTCAGGCCAAGCCTTGTACATATAAAGAGTGTCCTTGAGTCATGACAGCAATGTACACTTGCCAAGAAATTCACATGGCTAAGATCAACATCGGTAAAACAGGGAGGTCCAAATGACCAATGATAGGAGGAGTTGAAAAGTTACACAGCAAAAAATGTGAGTATAAAATGTAATAAAAGAAAGGACATGAAGAAATGGAAACAAGACCTCAATAACATGACAGTCATCATATATGACTTGTATATGCAATGGCCAATTAAAATTTATGTTTACACTAATACTGTAGTCCAGGAGTCCCTGGCCCTCAGGCCATAGACCGACACTGGTCCGTGGCCCATTAGGAACCGGGCCACACAGCAAAGAGATGAGTGGCAGGCAAGCAAGCTAAGTTTCATCTCTATTTACAGCCTCTCCCCATTACTCACATTACTGCCTGAGTTCTGCTTCCTGCCATATCAACAGCTGCATCAGATTCTCATAGGATCACGAACCCTGTGAGTGAGAGAGATCTAGGTTGTGCACTCCTTATGAGAATTTGAGGTGGACCTGAGGCAGTGATGCTTGTGCTGGGGAGAGGCTACAAATACAGATTAACACTATCAGTTAGGTTTGACTACACAGAGACCATAATAAATCAGTTGCTGGCAGACTCATATCAAAACCCTATCAGTGAGTGGCAAGTGAGTTGATGTACGTAGATTATATATCTGGTGACAGGCTTCAAGTCAGAATTCGACATGCATTTTAGTTCACGCATGGCCCACCCATTATTTTATTTCCCACAACTGTCCATGCCTCTTTTTATGGTGAGATTTATAATTGCTTCACTGTGTATTACAATGTAATAATAGAAATAAAGTTCACAATAAAAGTTATGCACTTGAATCATCCCAAAACCATCCCCACCCCACACCCAGTTGTGGAAAAATTGTCTACCATGAAACTGGTCCCTGAGGCCAAAAAGATTGGGGACTGATGCTGTGGTCTAGTGAGAGTGTGAAAGCATTATGTCTAAAGAAAACAAAGTACAAGCTATAATTTTAAAATAATGTAGTGTTTTTAAAATGTTGATAGTCATCTGAGACTTTAGTAAGTTGTACTCTCTTTGCTGGAAGAGGTTTCTTGCCTTGATGTTGATGCTGCTGACTGACCAGGGTGGTGATTGCTGAAGGGTAAGGTGACTAGGACAGTCTTTTAAAATAAGATAGCAGTGAAGTCTGCCACACACTCGTCCTTTCAGAAAGTATTTCTCTGTAGCATGTGATATCATCTCATGGTGCTTTACCCAGAATAGAACATTTAAAATTGAAGTTAATCCTCTCAAACCTTGCCACTGCTTTATCAACTATTTTTATGTAATATTCAAATCCTCTGTTGCCTTTTTGACAATGTTCACACCATCTTTATGAGGAGTAAATTCCACCTCAAGCATCCACTCTCTTGACAATCTATAAGAGGCAACTTCTCACCTCTCAAATTGTGACAGCAATTCAGTCACATCACCAGGCTCCACTTCCAACTCTAGATCTCTTGCTAGCTCCACCACATCTGCAGTAACTATCTCCCCTGAAGTACTGACAACCTCAAGGTCATCCATAACAGGTGGAATCAGCTTCTTCCAAACTCGTGTAAATGTTGATATTTTGACCTCCTCCCATTAATCATGAATATTCTTAATGTTATCTAAAATACTACATCCTTTCTTTTTTTTTTTCCTTCTTCTTCTTCTTCTTTTTTCGTTTTTTGGAAAGCAGGATTTATTGAGAGGACAGAAAATCACCCACAGTGGGAGGGGATCCGAAGGGGTTGCCCCAGTATATCCTTCCAAAAAGGTTTTCAATTTACTTTGCATAAGTCCATTAGAAGAATTACTAACTACAGTAGCTGTACCCTTCCTTGTAAGCTGTATTTTTAAAATAATAATTTTGACTTGAGAGTCCCAATTACTCTTGATTCATAAGCTACAGAATGCATGTTGTGTTAGCAAGCAGGAAAGCAACATTAAGGTTGCACATCTCCACCCCAGCTCTTCTGTGACCAGGTGCATTGTCAATGAGCAGTAATACTGTAGAAGAATTTTTTTTCTGAATGCAGGTCTCAACAATAACCTTGAAATATCCAGAAAACCATGTTGTAAACAAATGTGCTGTCACCTAGACTTTGTTGTACCATTTATAGAGCACAGACAGAGTGTATTTTGTGTAATTCTGAAGGGCACTAGGATTGCCAGGATAGGAAATGAGCATTGGCTTCAACTAAAAGTCACCAGTTGCATTAGCTGCTAACAAGAGAATCAGTCTGTTCTTTGAAGCCAGACGTTGACTTCTCCTCTCTGGTTACGAAAGTCCTAGACGGCTTCTTCTTCCAAGAGAAGGCTGTTTGTCTGCACTGAAAATATGTTACTTTGTGTGGCTACATTCATCAATAGTCTTAACAAGATCTTCTGGATAATTTGGTGCAGCTTTACTTTAGCATTTGGAATTTCATTTTGCACTCACATGTTATGGAAATGGTTTCTTCCCTTAACTCTTGAACCAACCAAAATCTGTTAGCTTCAATCTTTTTTTCTGCATCTTCCTCACCCCTCACCCTCATAGTTGAAGAAAGTTAAGGATTTATTCTGGATTTGGCTTTAGCTTGAGGAATTGTTGTGCCTCGTTTGATCTTCAATCCAGATTGCTAAAAACTTCTCTGAATCAGAAATACAGCTGTTTATCTCTTTTCTCTTGTGTTTTCATTGGAGTAACAATTTTGATTTATCTCAATAACTTTTTGTTTGTAATCATCACTTGGCTTGTTTGGCACAAGAAGCATAGCTTTTTGCCTCTCTTGACTTGTGATATGCCTTTCTCACTTAAAATTAATTATTTTAATAATTTTTAGCTTTAGATTTACAGTAAGAGTCATGCAACTCTTCGTTTCACTTGGATACTTAGAGGCCATTGTAAAGATAATAATTGGCCAAATTTTAATATTGTTGTGTCTTAAGGAATAAGGGAACGCAAGAAAAGGAAGAGAGATAAAGAATCAACAGGATGTGACACAGTCAAAACACATACAACAATTGTCAATTAAGTTCACCATCTTATATGAGCATGATTCATGGCACCCCAAAACAGCTATAATACTAATATCAAAGATCACTGAGCATAGATCACCATAACAGATGTAATAAAAATAAAAATGTTTGAAATATTGGAAGAATTTCCATGATATGACACAGAGACACAAAGAGAGCACATGTTATTGGAAAATTGGTGCAGATAGACTTGCTTGATGTACAGTTGCCACAAACCTTCAATTTGTAAAAAAATAAATAAATAAAGTTTAGCATTCTTATAAATATAACTCTAAATACTCTGCCAAAACACTAAAGATATTCAATAAGGTTGTGATCAAAAATCAATATATAAAAAACAGTTGTGTTTCTACACACAATGAACTATCCTAAAAACAAATTAAGAAAAAAATATCATGGGGCAGGGAGAAGAAGAGAGAAGTTGGTTAATGGGTCCAAACATATAGTCAGATAAAATTAAAAAGGTTATGACATTTGATAATAGACTAGAATGACTATATTTAGCAAGTTTTTTTTTATTTCAAAGTAACTAGAGAAGAGGACTTGAAATGATAACAACACATAGAAATAATAAATACTCAAGGTGATAGATACCTCAAAAACCCTGCCTTGATCATTACACATTCTATGCATATAACTAACATTCACATGTATCCTGTAAATATAAATATTATGTATCAATAAAAGAAAAGAAAGCAATAAAAGTTACAATAACATCAAAAGGAATAAAATTAGGAATAAA
>CAUYQG010070005.1:0-11661 GCA_963574415.1 Tarsius wallacei
GCTTCTCAAAAGAAGACATATGAGCAACCAACAGATACATGGAAAAATGATCAGCCTCACTAGTCTTCATAAATGCAAATTAAAACCACACTGAGATACCACCTAACTCCAGTCAGGATGACCATCATCAATAACTCAAAAACAACAGATGCTGGAGAGGATTGGGGAAAAGGGAACCCTTCTACCTTGTTGGTGGGAGTGTAAACTAGTACAACCTCTGTGGAAAACAGTTTGGTGATTCCTAAAAGGTCTAAAATTCGACCTTCCATGTGACCCTGCAATCCCCCTACTGGGAATATATCTGGAGGAACTCAAATCACTCTATGGAAAAGATACCTGGACACACATGTTAATTGCAGCACTATTCACAATAGCAAAAATATGGACCAACCATAGTGCCCATGGAAAGAAGACTGGATAAAAAAAAAATTGTGCATATATTCTTACACGTTGAAATTTCAATCACTTTCAAGTACTCTCTGTTTGATGTAATACACCTATAGAGACAATTTTTCCACTGCTCAAAACAGTTTTTTAACTTGTTAATTTTGATGCCTTTTAGTGCTTCTGCTGTTTTTTTGTTTCACCTCTCCCACACTAGCAAAATGTTTCTGTCTGAGGACTTTTTTCATCTAGGGAAACAAAAGAAAAGTTGCTTGGGGCAAAATCAGGTGAATAGGGAGGGTGAGACACAGAAGTCATGCTGTTTTTGGTTAAAAACTGCTAATTGTCAGTGCAGTGTGGACAGATATGCTTGTAAATCACCCATCATGAAATGGGCAAATGCATTGAAAAAAATCTAAAAAAAAAATCACGGAACCCAAAGGCAGCCTCACACAACAGTGCTAGCTGGTACAGTGATGTTGATTGGTTCCTAGAACATTTACCTGGCAGGGAAAGTCCGTAATTGAGGGGCCTGCCCTTCAAAAAATAATTCTATTTTTGTCCTCCCCCCATATTATACAGGTAAAAAATGCAGATCTATACTTTAATAAGCCTCTTGATAAACTGTTAAATGTGTAAAAACTAGGTTACAAGATGTAAATTGTGAAAATAAGTAAAATGGGATTCAATGTTTGTAAATATTTATCCAGTGTACATAATGAAAGGAAAAATGGATTTTAAATTAAATAGTTCAGTGGAGGAACAGTCTAAGTAACTAGAACAAAGTTTGTGTAGGACTGGCTATCCACATGGTATAAAGTGAATCTTGGTCAGCACATCAAACACACACACACACACACACACACACACAATCAATTCTTGTGTGATTGTGAATTTAAATGTAAAATATAAAACTTATAGAAAGACAAAGATAATGCTAACAAAAATAAAACAGAAGAATATCTTCTTGACTAGGGTAGGTAAAGATTTAGCAACACAAAAAGTACTCATAAAATAAAAAAAATAGTAGTTTGAATTATGTTTAAAGAATTTCTAATTTTATTTGAAAAAATACTATTATAGTGTGAAAAAGTGGAACATAAATAAGAGAAAGGTTTAGGGACCAAAACATACTAGAGTTCCCAACAAATCAATAAGGGGAAATGTAGATGACCTAATATAAAAATGGGCAAAAAATCTGTAGAGACATTAGACAAAAATGTGTTACCCGGAAGGTTAATAAACATAAGGCATTATGCCCAGGGACACAATAGCCTCTGCATCTCCACATTTCTGGAGCCCTGGTGTCTTTCTACCACACCTACATACAATGCTGCAGGACTATGACACCAGCTGCGCTCAGCAGTATGGCATAAAACTTGCACCTGAGCCCATACGGCACCCAGCACCCTGAGAAATGGTAACTACCACAGCAGGGAGGCCACTAAAGATGGAGGGAGCCAATGCATGTGCTTCCCAGTGCCTGAGAGCTGACAGCCAGGTCTGCCTCTACCGGTGACCCCACACACACTAGCAGCAGAGCCACCAAGAACCCAAAGGCACCTCAGGGGTCCAAGGGTCAGCTTGCTTGAGGTCTACCACCAGTGATCCTGCCCACTTGAGCACCCATAAACTACCACCCCAGGGGTCCAAGGACTAGTCTTTTGGGGGTCCATGAACTGATATTACTGGGCTCACCACTGCCAGCAACACCACCCATTCCAACACCAAAGCTGCTGCACCTTCCCATTTCCCCAAGGACTTGTTCATCTGGAGCCTACCATTACTAGAAATTACATTAATGTGTCCAGCCAGAACCCAAGTCAAAGGACACCGCCCTACCAACACTATAGGACACATCTACAGGAAATAGTCTTTCCCTACAAAAGTTGCTTCATAAAATTAAAAGAAGTAACTGTTCTATTATATGTACAGATATCAATGTATGGACACAAGAAACAGAAAAAGAGCAAAGCAACATGACACCTACAAAGGAATACAATAATTCTCTAACAAGAGACCTCAAAGAAAAAGAAATATATGAAATCTGAAAAAAAATTGAAACAATGATCTTAAGATAACTCATTTAAACAAAGATAGACAATTTAATGATGTCAAGAAAACAATTCATGACTGAGATATTCAACAAATAACTACATATCATAAAAAAGAACCAAAGGAATCATGGAACTGAATAATTCAATGAATAAAATAAAAAATATAATGGAAAACTTCTATTTTAGATAAAATAGAAGAAACAATTTCTAAACTTGAAGATAGGTTTTTTGAAATATCCTAACCAGACCAAAAACAAACAAACAAACAAAAAAAGAAAAGAAAATGTAAAGAAAAAATAATAAAAACCTATGAGACTTATGAGGCAACGTTAAGTGAACAAATATTTGCATTATGGGAATTCCAGAGGGATAAGACATAGGAAAGGGTATTTAAAAAAACTTTTTAATGAACTAATAGTTGAAACCTTTCAGTCTTGAAAGAGATGGACATTGTGATCCAGAAACTCAAAAATCTCCAAATAGATTCAACACATCAAAGGTCCTCACTGATAAACATTATAGCTAAACTGTCAAAAGTTGAGGACAAAAAGATAATTTTTTTTAATCAGCAAGAGAAAATCATTGAGTCATATACAAGGGAATACCCATCAGACTGACAGCAGATTTCTCAGTAGAAAATGTACAGGCCAAAAGAGAATAGAATAGTATATTCAAAGTGCTGAAGAACAGCAAAAACAAAACTGTCAGTCAAGAATACTATATCCAGCAAAGCTATTATTCAGAAATTAAGGAGAAATAATGTCTTTCCCAGACAACAAAAAACTGAGGAGATTCATACTTAAGGAAGTCCTACATCTGGAAGCAAAAGTATAATAACTACCATCATGAAAACACACAAAAATAATAAAACTTACTGGTAAAAAGATACGCAAATGAGAAAAAGGGAGGAATAAAATCTTATAACTGCAGAAAACCACCAAATCATTAAGATAAACAATTAGAGAGGAAGAAAGGGAAAAAAAGGTATAGAAAACAACCAGAAAACAATTAACAAAATGGCATAAGTCTGCACCTATCAAAAATAACCTTGAACATAAACAGTTTAAATACTCTATTAGAAGATAACTGAATAGAGAGAGAAAAACAATCCCCTCCACCAAACCCAACTACATACTGTCTACAAGAAATTCACTTTACCCATAATGACATACATAAATTAAAAGTAATGGGGCAGAAAAAGATGTTCCATGCAAATGAAAACCAAAAACAAAGTTGAGAAGCTATCTTTGTGTCAAATACAATAGACTTTACAACAAAAAAAATTTTTAAAAACACAAAACGTCATATATAACAATAAAAGGATCAATTCAGAAAAAAAGATATAACATTTATAAATATATATGCATTCAACACCAGAACACCCAGATATATAAAGCAAATATTATCAGAGCTAAAAGAAGAGATAGAACCCTTTATAATAATGTTTGGGACTTCAACATCCTTCTCTCAGCATTGAACATTTAGACAGAAAATCAACAAAGGAACATTTGACTTAAACTATGCTATAGACCAAATGAACCTAACAGATATTTATAGAACATTTTCTAATAGCTACAAAATACACATTCTCATCAGCACATGAAACAGTATTAGGCCACAAAACAAGTCTGAACTTGTTTTTAAAATCTGTGCTAATTTCATATTATACAATTATGTTTTTTGGATCACAACAGAATACAACTAGAAATCAATCACAAGAGGAACTTTGGAAACTGTACAAATGCATGAAAATTAAACAAAATGCTTCTTAATGACCAATGTGTCCATGAAAAAAATTAAGAATAAAATAAAAAAATTCTAGAAGCATAATAGAAACACAGAATACCAATGGGATGCAGCAAAATCAATACTAAAAGGGAAGTTTGTAGCAATAAATGCATACATCAAAAAAGTAGAAGGAGTTCAAATAAACAACTTACAGTTGTACCTCAAGGAACTAGAAAAAGAAAGACCAAGCCAAATTCAAAATTAGTAGAAGGAAATAAATAATAAAGAACAGAGCTAAACAGAATGAAGACTTTAAAATAACAAAAACAAAAGATCAATGTAACAAAAGTTATTTTTTTGAAATAATAAACAAAATTAACAAACTATTATCTAGAACAAAAAAAGAGAGAATAGTCAAATAAATAAATTAAACTGAAAAAGAAGACATTACAACTGTTACCACAAAAATACAAAGTGTCATTAGAAACTATTATGAACAACTTCATACAAAGAAAAAAATTGGAAAACCTAGTGGAAATGGATAAACATACGCAACCTACCAAGATTGAACAAGGAGAAAATAGAAAACCTGTACAGATCAATAACAAGTAACAGATTGAATCAGCAATAAAAATCTCCTAACAAAGAAAAGCCCAGGACTGGATGGCTTCTCTGTTGAATTCTACTAAATTTTTAAGGAAATATCAAAGTTTTTTTTTCCAAATTATTCCAAAACACAGAAGAGGATGGAATTCTTCCAAACTCATTGAGAACCAAGAAATAAATCTATGTATTTACCGACAACTGATTTTTTTGACAAAGTTTCCAAGAACAAGCATTGGGGAAAGAAAACCCTCTTCAATAAGTGATGCTAGAAAAACTGGATACTCATATGTGGAAGAATGAAACTAGACTCCTGTCTCTTGCCATATACAAAAACCAACTCAAATGGATTAAAGACTTAAATGTAAGATGAAAAATTATAACCCTACCAGAAGAAATCCTATGACAAACCCTTTAGGACATTAGCCTGGTTAAAGATTTTATGGCTAAGACTTCAAAAGCACAGGCAGCAAAGGCAAAAATAGACAAATGGGATTATATGAAACTAAAAAGCTTTGGCACAGCAAAGGAAGCAATCAGAAGAGTAAAGAGACAACTTAAAGAATGGGAGAAAATATTTGCAAACTATTCATTTAACAAGGGATTAATATCCAGAATACATATAGAACTCAAAAATCACACAGTAAAAACAAATACCCTATTACAAAGTGGAGAAATGACATTGAAATGAATAGACATTTCTCAAAATAAGACATACAAATGCCAAACAAATATGTGAAAAAATGCTTGATGTCACAAGTCATCATATAAATGCAAATCCAAACCACAATGATATATCCATCTCTCCCCATATAAAATGCCTATTATCAAAAAGACAAAAAATAACAAATGATGGCGAGGATACAGAGAAAGGGGAATACTTGTACTCTGTTAGTAGGAATGTGACTTAGTAGAGCCATTATGGAAAACAGTATAAAGTTTCCTCAAAAGACTAAAAATAGAACTATGATAAGATCCAACAATTCCACTACTGGGTATTTGTGGTAGGGAAATCAAAATATTTAGGAGATATCTGCACCCCATGTTTATTACAGTACTAATCACAATAGCCAAGATATAGAATCAAACTAAGTGTTTATCAACAGGTAAACGGATAAAGAAAATATAGTATATATACACAATGGAATATTATGCAGTCATAGAAAATAACAAAATTCTATCATTTGCTGAAATTTGGATGAGCTTGGAGGACATTTTATTAAATGAAATAAGCCAGGCACAGAAAGACAAATACCACATGTTTTCACTGATATGGGGGAGGTAAGAAAGTTGAGCTCCTAGAAAAAGAGGGTATAATTGTTACTCAAGTAGGAAGGGTTGGGGGATAGGGAGACTTTGGTTAACAGGTATAAAATTACAGCTAAGTAGGAGAGATAAGTTCTAGTCTTCTGTAGCACTATAGGGTGACTATAGTTAATAATTTATTGTATATTTTCAAATAGCTGGAAAAGAGAGTTTTGAATGTTCGCAACACGAAGAAATTATATATGTTTAAAGGGATGAATTACCCTAATTACCTAATAATGCTCATTACCCTAATTGTATCATTATACATTATATGCATTTATTGTAATATCACTCTGTATGCCTTAAGTATATACGATTATTAGTGTTGATTAAAAAGAAAAAATAAACACAAGAAAAAGTTTTCCCCTCCAACGGTCATCAAGGAAATGCCATTAAACCCTAAGAGAAATTATTTCACACCATCAGAAAGTCTAAATTAAAAAGATAAATAATACCAAGCATTGGTAAGGATATGGAAAAACTGCAAGTTTCATGTCTGCTGGTAAAAGTGCAAATAAACAAAACCACTTTAAAAAGTCTTTGACAATATTTACGAAAACAAAACATATATTTACCCTAAGAACTAGTAAGTTCATTCCTACATATGAATCTAAAAGAAATGCTCAAGTTTGTGCATCAAAAGGCTCATACTAGAGTATTTATGACAATACTATTCATTGTAGCTTCAAACTGGAAGCAATCCAAATATTTTGCTTATCCATAGAAAAATAGATAAAAAGTGGTATAGCTGTACAATGGAATACTAGAAAGTAATGAAAATAAACAAATACGAGATCAGAAACTCAAACAAATATAACTTCGAACAAAAGAAGCCAGACACAAAAGAACACAAATTGTATCAGTTTATTTAAGAAGAGTTTAGAAACAAGTGAAGGACATCTCTGGTGTTACATGGCTCTGTTTACCTGCTGGGGGACAGTAGTTCCCTGAATAGGACTGAGCGGGTCTTTAAAAAGATAGCTCCCCGTTACTGAGTATTTCTGACATGCCAGGCCCTGCAGTAAGAATATAGTTTAAAACATTCTCAAGACATGATATCTATTTTTCCAGAGGAGAATATATTGGAATCCCATCATTAGTGTATTTAACTGATTTGAATTAAACTACAGTCCACTGGTAAAGTGAGGGAGGGAGAAAGAGAAGCTGAGGGAAGAAGGAAGAAGAAAAATGACGCTTCTAATGAGGGTAATTTTGCTCTTTCTTCTCCTTAAAGATCTTATATCTAGGGGTTGATGTGAAGAGGGAGATATAAACCTACCATTTCTTTCCCCCAAGTCTGTTTTTTTGTTCCTTTCATTGAGAATCACACAAAAGTGAGAACCAGTCAAGCGTTTAAAGACACATTTTTGGCCAGGCTCAGTGGCTCAGCCTATAATCCCAGCACTTTGGGAGGCCAAGGTGGGTGGATTGCCTGAGCCCGTGGGTTTAAGACCAGCCCAGTCAACTTGGCGAGACCTTGTCTTTACAACAAATAAATTTAAAAAAATTAGCTGGGCGCAGTAGTGTGCGCCTGTAATTCTGGCTACTTGGAAGGCTGAGGTGGGAGGATCGCCTGAGCCCAGCAGGTCGAGGCTGCGGTGGCCAGGAGCGGCCACTGCACTCCAGTCTGGGAGACAGAGTGAGACTCCAACTCAAAAAAAAAGACACATTTTTTTTCCTCTCTACACACATGACCTCTAAAAACAAAGTCTTCATTTATAACTGTAGAAGCAGAAATCCTTCAATGCTGGTTTATTGAAATTTTCACTTTCAAGAATAATTTTAAACACCATTGATTTTTGCTTTATGTTTTCACTTTAAGACTTACCCTTTGCCCGCCCCTGTCCCCCTTTCCTAACAAAAAGATGACACCCCACTCACTGTACTGAGTTTCAGAGAGTTTAAATGCCCAAAGTTAGATAGTGACTATGTGGTGGTGTTGAGACCCTGTCAAAAATCCACTGACTTAAAACCCATTTCATCTCTAATATGAGGCATGCCTTTGATAGCACCATAGTTGTGGGTAACATGAAAGCAGTGGTTCTTCAACTTAGTGCCCAACCTGGGAGATTGTTAAAAAAGGCACATATTCAGGTCCACATGTAGAAATTCTGATTCACTAGCTTTGAGGGCAAGTGTTTTCTTTCTTTTTTTTTTACAACCAGCACTCAGGTGAAGAAGATACGTGGGATGAAATGGCAACACTTTGAGAAATATGAACTTAAAACTCTAAAAGAAAATCTCTTAAATAAAAAAAGTCTTATTACCTAAGACATACAAAATTAAAATTTTAAATGTGCTCTTTCAAACTATAATTGCATCACATCCCACAGAGATTCTGATTTTTCTTCCCCACATCCTGGGGGCTGTGTCTAGTTTGAGAATCTCTGCTATGTGGTGTTTTTTGAAATAAACCTAAAACAAAATTTCTTCTTACTAATGTAGTGATACTGTAATTTTGTACTCTGCCATTAAGGCTATGTTACTAAGAAAACATTCCTTCTGAATGTGTAAAATCCTCCTTCATTAAAAAGTTATGAACCTAGGCCGGGCACGGTGGCTCTGTCTTAATCCCAGCACTTTGGGAGGCTAAGGTGAGAGGATTGCCTGAGCCTAGGGATTTGAGACCAGTCCGGGCAACTTGGTGAGACCTTGTCTCTACAATAAATCAAAAATTTTGCCAGGTTTGGTGGTGTGTGTCTGAAGCTCCAGCTTCTTTGGAAGGCTGAGGCAGAAGGATTGCCTGAACCCGCAGGTCGAGGCTGTGGTGGCTGTGAGCGTGCCACTGCACTCCAGCCTGGGCGACAGAGTGAGACTTCAACCCCCCCCAAAAAAAGTATGACCCTGTTCATTAAATAAAGGAGGTGTCTCTCTCTCTCTTTTACCTTTTGTTTCCTATGGTACACTAAGAGGATTTTAAAGGTAGTGGCTAGATTGATGTTTGGAGTCAGGAAAGTCAGAGTTGGAGTCTCTTAAATGCTCTTTAGTAGTTGTATGACCTGAGGCAAGTTATCTAACCTTTCTAGACCTGCTGGCTTGTAGAACAGGGATCCTAATAGGACCCAACTAATACGCTGGTTATGTGGATTAAACAAGATTACGCACTGGGCTTGGCACACATGTACTGAGAACTTAATAAATCCCAGCTTTTATTTTTGTTACAGTACGGATTAATTTCCTAGGACACTGTAACAAATTACCATGAACTGAGTGGCTTACAGCAACAGAAATTAATTCTCTCAAAAGTCTGTGGCCATAAGTCCAAAATCAAGTGGTTAGCAGCGCCATGCTCTCTCCAAAGGCTCTAGAGGGGAATCGGTCTTGCTTCTTCCATTTTTTGGAGGCTCCAGACTTTCCTTGGTTTTTGACTGCCCAGTTCCAATCTCTGCCTGTCTTAACATCACTTACTCTTTTCTCTTTGTGTGTCTTTTGTAAGAACATTTGTCATCAGATTTACCATCTGCTGGGATAAGCCAGGATGATCACATCTTGAGATCCTTAACTTAATTGCATCTGCAAAAATCCTTTTCCCAAATAAGGTCACATTCACAGCTTTTGAACATTAGTATGTGACCATATATTTTTGTGAGCTACCTACCATTCAACTCACTGCACAGTATATGTTTGTAATAGTTTCTTTTTATAGATTACTTTTATACACAT
The DNA here is from genome assembly GCA_963574415.1 of Tarsius wallacei. Lineage (NCBI taxonomy): Eukaryota > Metazoa > Chordata > Mammalia > Primates > Tarsiidae > Tarsius > Tarsius wallacei. Next base: position 9,744 of record CAUYQG010070005.1, read on the forward strand.
TGTCTCATTTAAAATGTTAAATCTTACAAGGTTCCCGTGAAGGAGGAATATGATTACATAAACACTAGTGATCCAATAAAAAACATGAAAATTACTATGAGAGAGGTGGAGAGGAGGAAGAAGGCAAGTGATTGCTTTTCTGTACAAGGATATTGAGAAAAGCCTCATGGAACAAATAAAAGCCGAGGTAGACCTTGGATGATGGGTAGAATTTTGAACCTTAGACTTCTTTTCCATTAAACAGGGATAATAATTAACATTATAGGCTTGCTCTGAGCATTAAGAAACAACTCATGTATACCACTTAATACATAGCCTGGTATATAGTAAGTGTTAAAACTTGTTTGTGATAAGTACTAGTAAATGTTGCTTTTTCAAGACCTGCCAAGTAAATGATCCAAATTACTAAAAACATTCCTTTTCTTGTGCAGAATATAAACAGTATACTTTAAAATGTTTTCCCCTCCTTATTTGTTTAAACACACTGTGATTTTCATAAATCCTTTCGAAGTTGTCAGTCATTTTACAAGTAGATTAAAAAAAGATGACATTTATGCTAGAATATTCTGCCACCTGCAGGTAACCAAAAGATGCTACAATTCTCACAAAAATGAGCTTCATTTGTTAATATTAATTAAATAGTTTTTGATGCAAGGGCCCTGCTCAGACTCTAGGAGGGCTCACTAAATAGTGCTGCTTTCTTATTAATGTATTATTTTCAGGAGTTGTTAGTCAAAAGCACTTCTTTAGATAAGACATTAAAAGATATTTATGCTTTACTCCCATGCTCCTGATATTTGAATTTCAGAAAAAGCACACAAATTCAGCTTTTAATAAATCGTTTTATCATCTAACTCAGTGGTTGTCAAAGTGTTATTTCTGGGTCAGCCGCAACCTGGGACTTTTTAGAAATGCAAATACTTGGGTTCTACTCCATAATTATGAAGTATTAGATGCTCCAGGGGTGGGAGTCAGCAATCTGTGTTTTAACAGGCTTGCCAGATGGTTCTGATGCAAGTGAAAGTTTGAGAACCACTGATCTGGATGTTGGAAGTGAGGGTTTCCATAGATGAGTGAGTGGATGGGGGGAAGGGGTAAGGTGAATTCTGTGAGCTTATAGTAGTGAAGGGAGAAGAAGGAACCAGTGAGAGAAACCTGACTCAACTGCATGGCTTCATAAATCCTCAAATGGAAAATGTTTGTTTGTTTGTTTGTTTGCTTGCTTATCTATCTATCATCTATCTATCTATGTATCTATGTATCTATCTATCTATCTATCTACCTACCTACTTACCTATCTATCTGAGTCGGAGTCTTGCTGTTGCCCAGGCTGAAGTGCAGTGGCATGCTCACAGCCACCACAGCCTCGATCTGCTAGGCTCAGGCAATACCTCCACCTCAGCCTTCCCAGTAGTTGGAATTACAGGCACATGCTACCACACATGGCTAATTTTTTGATTTTTTTGTAGAGACAAGGTCTTGCCAAATTGCCCAGGCTGGTCTCAAACCCTGGGCTCAGGCAATTCTTTTGCCTCCACCTCCCAAAGTGCTGGGATTACAAGGCTTGAGCCACTGTGGCCAGCTGGAAAATATTTATTTTTGTTAAAAATAGATCTCATGTTTTGGCAGCATTATAACTTCAGTACTTCTTTCTTTCCAGCTAGAAAATTTTTATTATTATTTTTCTATCAAGACTTTGAAATACCAGCCTGGGCAACACAGTGAGACCTCGTCTCTACAACAACAAAAAAATTTAGCTGGGCCTGGTGGTGCATGTCTGTAGACCCAGCTACTTGGGAGGCTAAAGTGGAAGGATCGCCTGAGCCCAGGAGGTCGAAGCTGCTGTGAACCATGATCATGGGACTGTACACCAGCTGGGGTGACAGAATGAGATCCTGACTCCAAAAAAAAAAAAAAA
>CAUYQG010070006.1:0-36238 GCA_963574415.1 Tarsius wallacei
GCTGTACAGTTTGATATTTCTTGACAAACCATATTAGTAAGGGGTAGTAAGGAGTATGGATGGTTACAGAATTTACACAACTAGGGAGTTTCCAATCACTGAGGGGCACAGGAATGTGGGTGTGTGGTATGATTACAAGAAGGTTACATAAGGGGATCATCTCTAGGCTAAGATTGAAGATCTGTTACAAAATGGAGTTACTTACTCATGTCAAGCAAGCTATTTCAGCTGGCTATTATAGATTTTGCAGATAGATATTTCATTTCCCCCTTTTAGTTGTTTATGAGTCAATAATGCATTGACTCATCTGTCATAAGTATATTATTATACTGGGGTCTCATATACATAAGTTTCACAGAGCTGATTCGTTGTTTGACAAAATGGATAATCCAATTTATTATGTAGGACCCAATAAGGAGACCAAGGAGAAGTAGTATGAGGGGTCCAACTAGACTAGTAACAAGAGTAGTTAACCATGGGTTCCAATTAAATAAAGCCTGGAATCAGGATTTATTATGTTTTCTTTTTGTTGTTTGTCTAAATTTTCTCGAACCTTTTGGAGGGTATCTTTAATACCCCCTGATGAGTTGGCATAAAAACAATGAGCTTCTTCAAGAGTTACACAGAGTCCCCCTTGGGATAGGAAAAGTAAATCTAGGCCTCTACGATTCTGAAGGACTACTTCAGCCCAGGATTCCACCTGGTCATGGAGGTGGTTCACGGCAAATTGTAGATTCCCCAGGTCACCGTTAATTTCCTGGGCAAGGTTAGATAAACCCAGTTCTCCACGGACCAGGGCGGCAGTGCCAATTGCAGCTGCTCCTACTATACTTAGCCCAACTAAGGCAGGTACTACCAGTGGAAGTGTTTTTTGGATGTGCCATTGGAAGACCAGGGGGATTCAGCAGAATAATTCCCTTAGGACCACTATAAGCATACACTTGAGGAAGTACATGAACAGTAATACACAAAGTAGGCTGATTAATTAACCTGTTGGTAGTAACACATTTTGTAAGGCCTATAGAACTAGCTAACCAGGTGTTGGCAGGAGCCACATAAGCCATGGATTCAACCATGGTTAGGGTGAGGGATAAGTTACAAATATCAGAGAATGGAGAAGCTGTTAGATTGAAACCTGGAGTTACAAGGCAGGAGGCTTTACCAGTTACATCACCTAGAGTAATGTGAACCATCTCTGGAGTGCGGTTAGTTCTTCATATGATAGGAGTTTCAATTCCTAGGCCCACATAGTGAGGGAGTTTTGGTTTTAGGCAAAGCCAGCAATTTGAGGCCAACTGAGGCATAGTAACATTAAGTGCATATTATTTAACATAGGAAAAAGACTTGGAGGTTGATAAGCCAGGCATCATGGGGAACTTGGAAGCTGTTGAGACGAACCTGGGGTAGTTGGTTGGTTGGCAGAAGGCAAAGGCAAGGAATCCTTCAGCTCTGCCAGTGGCCCTATAGGTTTGATTATGGTTTTATAGGTGATTGCCACCGGATGGTGAATAAAGCACCATCGTCATACCCATTCATAGAGAGCTGTATACCCTAGGTATTTCCTGTACTCCAGGAATAATGGAGAGGATTGGTCACCTTTATATATATAGGTCATCCCGGGCCTGCACCCAGCCAAAGGGTAATTTCAGAGGTATCATTAGGCCTTCCACTGTAAGTTGCAATGGTGACGCAGTTCCAGTCTGGGCAAAAGAATTCATCTTCCTGGTTACAGTTGTGGTCAGTGGGATTATTGCAGCAGAGATGAAAGTCTACATCCTTTATATAACTGGGGACTGCCTACTGTTTGCATGATTGGCTGAAGTAATGATTTTGTACACCGTGTTTATCATACAGACTTCCAGATATACATTTCTTTTTTATTTGGGTTCAGTTTTGGATTGCTAGGACCTTCCCTGATGTAAAAGAGGTTAAAGAAAAGGTATAGGCAGTACGGTAAGTTATTCCAAGAGGGGGAAACAAATTAAGAAGCAGTACCATAACACAGTAGGGCAATAACACATCCCATGCATAGGAATAGGATATTATTAACAGAGACTTTTTGCCACATTTCCAATCTGCAGGAGTTATAGTAAGCAATTCTGTGCCAAAACCCAAAACAAGTGGGATTATAAAAACAAGAGGTATAATTAGCAACCAGTCTGAATCTCACAGTTTAGATGTACATTGAAAGGTGACCTTGAGAGGGTTCTTGGAGTCTTTGGTTGCAGTCCAGATGGCTGAACAATGGCTGTCTTTCCTTGTTGAATGAGGGAGTGGATATTTGGGGTCCCTTGCCACTGCAGCACAATCAATGACATGAACTGGTGGAGTTAGGTAAGTTTCCCTGGCCTTTTTAACTCGGGTGTGGTGAATCCAAGCTGGTATCCCATCGACCCTGATTGCTGTTGGAGTGGTGAGGATGACGAGAAATGGTTCCTTCTAGGTAGGAGTCAGTCCTTTCTGGAACTTTTTGATGAAAACCAGGTCGCCAGGCTGGAATGGATGACAAGGCATGGAGGATGGAGTGGGCAAAACAGCACGAACATTGGCATGTACAGTTGCCTGGACCTGTTGTAGAGAAGGAGATACTTTAACAGAGATTGGTTAGTTATTTCTTCTACAATGGGATCCTGCAATTGGGGCAACAAAGGAGGGGGTCTTCCAAACATTATTCCATATGGAGTAAACCCAGCCTTATATGGGGTGCACTGAGCATGGAGAAGAGCTATAGGCTAAAGATTTACCCATTTTTCACCAATCTCTATTTTTAATTTGGTTAAAGTAGATTTCAGAGTTCGGTTCATGTGTTTTACTTGATCAGAGCTTTGTGGTCGGTAAGCACAATGTAATTTCAAGTTTATATTTAGTGCCTTACTAACCAACTGCACTATGGATGAGGTGAAGGCAGGACCATTGTCAGAGCCAATAAAGTGGGGGAGCCCAAACCTAAGAATACTTTCATTTAGTAAAAATCTAGTAACCATTATGGTGGTTTCATTTTTGGTGGCAAAGGCCTCTGTCCATCCAGAAAAAGTAACTACAAATACTAGCAAATAGTTATACCCCACATGAGGGGGCTTTATTTCAGTGAAGTCTACTTCCCATTTTTCTCCTAGAGTCCTAATACCATCCAGGGATTTGAGCCCTTGTTTTGCATTGACTTGGACACAGGCCAGGCACATAGCAGCTGCCATCACAGCTATGCTTTTTAAACTATTAATATGATAAAAATGATTTAACAGTTCAGTCATTTTAGTCCTCCCAAATGGGTAATAAAATGTAGTTGTTTTACCAAGATATGTCCCAAGGTTTCAGGCAGGATTTTAGAGTCCTTGATTTACCATCCGGTGCAGTCTTTGTAAGCTCCCACTAGGTCCGCCTGTTCTTCTTCCTGGGTATAAGTAGACTGTTCTGGGAGAGAAGGAGCTGGAAAGGTTTTAGTTAGCAAGATAGTCAGGGGTTCTGGGAGTTCTGCAGCCTTCTGAGCCGCCTGGTCTGCCAGGCAGTTTCCAATTGCTTCTGGAGTACCTGAGTTTTGATGTCCCTTAGAATGAATGATGGCTACCTCTTTGGGAAGCCATATAGCCTCTAAGAGGGCTAAGATTTCCTCTTTGTTCTTTTTAGTCTTACCTGCCGTGGTAAGAAGACCTTGTTCCTTATAGATCATGGCATGCACATGCAACGTAGCAAAAGCATACCGGCTGTGAGTGAAGATCTTTACCCATTTAACTGTTCCCCAGCATAGGGCCTGAGTTAAAGCAATTAACTCAGCCTTTTGAGCTGAGGTACCTTGAGGCAACATCTGTGACCAGATTACATCCTGAGCTGTGGTTACAGCTGCACCAGCCTTGCGGATTCCCTTTATTACCAGGCTGCTACCATCTGTGAACAAGTCAGCATCAGCCTGGCTCAAGGGAGTGTCCCAAAGATCGGGCTGGCTGGCCTGAGAGATGTCCAACATGTCTTCACAGTCATGAACTGGCATTTCCAGATTGTCATTAGGCAATAGGGTGACCGGATTGAGACATTGTGTAGGCGAGAAAGCTAGTCTAGATTGGTCAAGCAAGAGACTTTGATACTGGGTGGTACAAGCATTTGACATCCAGTGGCCAGAGGCTCCCCGGAGCAGAGTTTCTACAGCATAGGGAACAGTCAAAGCCATATTTTGGCCAAAAGTCAATTCATCCACTTTTTAAATTAGTGCCACTAGATCCAGTCTTTTTGACAAATAAGCCACCGGTCTCCTTCATGGCCCTAGGGTCTGAGTAAGGACCTCTTTTGTAATCCCTCATTGTTCATGAATGAACAAGTAGAAAGGCTTGGTGACATCTGGAAAGGCTAGAGCCAGGGCTTGGGTCAGGGCCATTTTTAACTGCTGGAATGCTTGTTCCTCAGTAACAGTCCAGTTTAGGGGCTGATCCCCTGCTGTGGCTATGTACAGAGGCTTGGCAATTTCAGCAAATCCTGGTATCCACAGTTGACAATACCCTGCCACCCCCAGGAATTCCCATACCTGTTTCTTGGTGGTAGGTGTGGGGATTTGGAGAATGTTTTCTTTCCGAGCTGAGGTTAGGGCTCTTCTTTTAGTCAGTATCCCAGGTAGGAAACTTCAGTGGAGCAGAGCCTTCTTTGTTGATACTCAGTAGCCCAAGTCCTGAAGAAGCTGTAGCAGAGTCTTGGTACCTTGTAAACAAGTGTCCAGGTCTGCAGCACCACTGGAGGGTGATGTTTCTCCAGTCCTCGTGGGTTGGTCTCTGCCCAGACTGAAGGAAACTCCTGTTGTAACTGTAGAAGTAAACTTGATGGGGCATTTTCAGTAGAGGACTTAGAGAAAGTTAAAAGATATTCTTCAGAGAGTGGAACTGTTAGGAGCATTTGATAGGCAGTAGGAATAAACATTTCAGTTTTGTCAGGTGAAAACAATGGTAGCTTTTAACTTTCAAAGTAAGTCTTGATCCATAAGAGGGAATGGGCAGTCTGGAGCTATTAGAAATGAGTGAGTGACTCGCTTTTGTCCCAACTTGACAATCCAGTTGGAAGTGAAATTGGAATTAGTAACTGCCCCTGTTGCCCCCTGGACCAAAACCTGCCACTTAGACATAGGTCCCAATGGTGTTTTCAGGACCAAATATTCTGCCCAGTGTCCTCTAAGAGTTGAACTGGGTGGCCCCCAATAGCTGCTGTTACCACAGGCTCTTGGGGGCCTAAGGAGAAAGAGCCCTGGCCCCATCAGTCCGAAGTATTTCCAGCTTTTTCAGCAGATGGCAGAACCAGAACTGGCTTAGGATTCTCTTGTTGTGGGTGAAGGGGGCAATCTTTGACCCAATGCCTTAGTTCCTTGCAATAAGCACACCAGTTCTTTGCCAACTGAATGCATCTGGGTTTCTGACACTTTTGGCCCTTCTGGTTATTGAACTTTTGATGGAGAGGCTTGGAATCATCCCAAGTCCCGGAGCACTGTTACCAGAATTTTGGCTTGTCTTTTTTGCAGCCTTGTCAGCTGCCTGCACTGCCTGCTTTTGCTTCTCAGCATCTCGGTTATTATAAACTTTGTGGGCTATTTTGAGCAGTTGAGAAATATTCATTCCTACAAAACCTTCCAGTCTTTGTAACTTCTTCCTAATGTCTGGAGCTGCCTGAGCCACGAATGCGAGATTTACAGCTTGAGCATTCTCAGGAGCCAAAGGATCAAAAGGGGTATAATGCCGAAATGCCTCTTGGAGGTGCTCAAGGAATGCCCCTGGAGACTCCTCGGGTCCCTGGAGAATCTCAGTGGTTTTGGAAAGATTGATAGGTTTTTGAGCTGCCCCCTTTAATCCCACCAATAGAGCCCAGTGATAGGTATCCAATGCCCTGGATCCTGCTGGGGTGTTAAGAGTCACAGTCTGAGCGAGAAGGGGGACAATCTCTAGCTAGTATATCTTGGTTTTCTTCTCATTTTCCCCCAGTAGAGTCCAGAATAAACTTCCCGGCCTCAGTTCTAATGCATTCCTGCTCTTCAGCAGTAAACAAAGTGACAAGGAGCTGTTGACAATCATCCCATGTAAGACAATGGGTGTACATAACTGATTCCATTAAAGAAATCAAGGCCTGTGGCTTAGTTGAGAATGGGGGGTTCTGATGCCTTTGGTTACATAAATCAGAAGAGGAAAAGGGAGTATACACCATAAACATCCACCTGGTTCGATCTGCCCCTGACACAGGAGGAACTTCCTGGAATGGAAGGAGAGGGGCCGGATTAGTCTAGGACTGGAGTCAAGCAGCCAAAGGCAGGGAAGACAAAAAGGACTGACTGATTTCGAATTCTGAGATCACATGACACTGGGAACAGTCTCACCTGCAGTTGGGGCTCTGGACGGCTGTGGGCAAACAGAGGTGATGGAGGTAACAGTGGGTGAGGAAGCCTGGGAAGCATACGGTGGAGAGTTAGAGCTAACTGGATCATCAAGAGGATGCTCAGTAGAGGAGGGCAAAACAGGATACAACCCGGGGGAAGCAGAGGCCACAGGTAATGGGTATGGTGCAACCTTTGCCTCAGGGAGAGGTGGCTTAGGTGAAGGAGAGTCCATAACATGAGGATTAGCACATTCCAGCCACTTAAGAGATTAAAAGACCAGGACTTGACTGCTGGTTTCAAGAGAACATGGCTTTAACCAGGGTGGTGGGTTCTGGACCAAACTTAGCCACTGATCAATATAGGGGAACTGATCTGGATGGCCAGGAATTCCCGTCACAACTTTCCAAACAGATTCAGTCATTGTAACATCCAGAGGACCTGTAGAGTGCCATCCTACTTTAAATGCAGGCCAGTCCATAGTACAGAGAATTCAGAGTCTGCCTTTTGAGAGGCAGACACCGTAATCCTCAGCAAATGCAACAGAGAAATTCCTTAGCATACAGTCCAGAGGACTGACTGATTTTGAATTCTGAGATCACATAATACACAATAAACAAGTAGTACAAAGACAGACAGACAGACAAATGATGTGTCCAAACCAAATGAAAGGTACAAATCCCTGGAACACCCCAGGACAGAAAACAGGACTCTATTCAACCAATGTTTTGGCTCTGAATAGCGTCCAAAGGGCGACCTCATCAGGTCGTTTCTCCCTTAACCAGAAATGAAAACAGAAACTGTGATCTCAAGCTAGCATCAGAAGACCAAAAAAAAAAGAAAAAGAAAAGAAAAAATTTTTATCTTCCAGGAGAATATAAACAGACTCAAATTCTTTTGCAGTAACAGCCTCAGGGCAGAAAATCACAGATCCCTGGCACAGCCTCAGGGCAGAAAACTACAGATTCCTTGTACAAAATTAAGGTCATAAACAAAACAAATTAAACAGGACAGAGTGTTATTGGTAAACAAAACAAATTTTACCTCCTAGGAGAATGAGATGAATAAAGGCCAGAAGTTTCTGACCTGTGGACCAGTCTGAAGATGCAGCAGAGGCAAGCCCTGTAACAAAAAGCACATTAATCAAGCAAAGCAAGGAAAGAGGCCAAGGATGACAGGGGTTTACATTAGAGGATAGTAGAACTGGCATGCAATCTTCTAGCTTTGGACAGCTAGTTGTTCTGGGTCAAAATGTGCTGCTTATGAAAGGAGTCTCTGGGGTTGAGATCCTACCAGTTATTTTCCTGGCTCTTACATGTCATGGTTTTCCCTTTGAGCCCCGACAGCACTCAAAGAGGCTCCGGGCACTGGATGACCAGTCCTTATGTGCATCCCCGGGATGGGGCAACCCTCAGGAGCACTGAGAGAACTTTCCAGCTTCCAGGGAATCTGCCTCCATGACCCTCTCCACGTCTGATCACCTTCCAGGATCTGGCACGGATTTAGGTCCACTGAGCATCTGATTAAGCCTGGGGCTCTCCAGAACTCAGAGTCCTGCATAACTAAAATGAAGCAGTTCCTATGAGGCCCTTGTATGTCAAGGGAATTGATCCCTGACACCTTCGCAAGTCCCTCATTAGCCTGAGGGAATCTATTTGCACAGACCGAGGGCAAGAGTGCCTCTTATCTTCAACCTAGACCAGAGTGTGAGTTCATTAGTGCAATTCCCTATTTTTCTGGGAATCTTTGCTATCTACATGAATATTAAACAAACAAAAAGTGACAGTAACACTCAGGAAAATGTAAAATGACATGAGATAAAGAACAAGAGAAACAGAAACTTACCAATATAACAAAACAGCTGGCTTTTTAGCAAATGGAAATACAAACAAGAGCACTAACTTGCCAGTTCAGCATTTCTCTGGCACCTATAGAGTGGCCCTGGAGGACCCAGATGAGAAAGCTCTCCCCACCCTGTTAGTGATTAAGAGGGTACACAAACTGAAACCAGATCCTGAACTGAGACTTTGTTCAGCAAAAAGAAAGTTTAAGGAGCAGCCTCGACAGGCTTTAACCTCCTTAACAAAAGTATGGCCATAAACAGAATAAACAGATTCTTACTTCCTAGGAGAACACAGATAGACTCAGGTATTTTTAAAGTATGAGGAAGTCAGCAGTCATTCTGTTTCCCTCCGAGCCAGTTGAGAGGTTATGGGGCCCTGGAATGACTCAGGGGGTGCCTCCCCTATAGTGCCTCCACCAAGCCGGGGAGAGCAGGAGCGAGGCCTCCTCCCGAGGTTGGCGAAATTTCTCACTGGGGCCTCCAAATGTTATAGCTGGATTGCGAGAAATGACACTAATACACAGAGAAGGTCAGATTGTGAGTCCTTTATTGATGCCAGTGACCAAGAGCGGACTAGTCCCAAATGGCTCTTGGCAGAGAACAAAGTGAGTAGTAGACCTTTTAAAGGTAAACATTACATAAGCTGTACAGTTTGACTGATATTTCTTGGCAAACCATATGATTAGTAAGGGGTATGAATGGTTACAAAATTTACACAACTAGGGAGTTTCCAATCATTGAGGAGCACAGGAATGTGGGTGTGCAGTATGATTATGAGAAGGTTACATAAGGAGATCATCTCTAGGCTAAGATGGAAAATCTGTTACAAGATGGAGTTACTGACTTATGTCAAGCAAGCTATTTCAGCAGGCTATTTATAGGTTTTGCAGATAAATATTTCAGCATGAACCTGAGTTTCCCCTTAGATGGACTTTCACTCACCCACTGGCACACACCCCCTCATACAGAGTCTTTATGGACATTCAATTTTGTGGAGACTCTCACAGTCCAACCCGTTCCCTTGCCATCTTGCCCAGAAGCCTAGGGATGCTATTTTCAAATAAGGTCACTTGGAAGAGTTGGAGGTTAGAATTTTTACATTTATTCTTTAGAGAAAGATTTAGCAAATAACATTTGGAAAAATAACCTCTTGCAAAAAACTATAATTTTTAACATTTAAAAAAAGTATGCAATACCATTTAATTACCATCTAACTAAAAAAGAAAAAGACTCTAGCAAAGTACAAAAAGATTTCTTCTCTTTGTTCTAGCTGGCAAAGTATATCATTGGAGATTATTTCTTCTCAAAGAAATATATTTTAACTCAGCCCTTACATGTCATCCAGTCAATACTGTTCCTTTTGAATAACAAAATGTTTATATTATGTTTTTCTGGAGCAATTCCTTCTAAGTCGTTCATAAAATTCCTCAACTTTTGGACTGAAACAGGAAATCAATTCTGATTCACTCTTTTTCCTTTCTTTCTGAGTAGTCACTACTAGACTGTCCTGAGACTTCAGGTATCTGGTCATGTGATCCTGATGTCACCTGGTTCTAGGCATACCCAGGTTCAGTTAAAAGCAAGTTCCTATCTTGGTTCTCCATCTGGGTCTGTCACCTCATTCTCAGACTCTGGGCCTCTGGGAGGTTCAGGTCACCTTTGTCACCCAGGAGATCCATGAGAAGCAGACTGGCATACAGGAGTGTCTATAGTTTACATCATAAATCAATATCCTAGAGGCTTGGTCAGATTTCTGCTGCATCCAGTATAAATAGGGACTGCTGGTTATATAGCTCTGGCACTGGAGCAGTAGGTGAGACTGTCCCCCCTAGAGACACAGTCAGGGAGGGCTGCCTAAAAACTTAACTTTGAAACAAAACAGGCACATAACAGGAGTGAAAGAGGAGTAGAGTGGGATCTCTCCAAAAGCTGGTCTCTGAAATCACTGTATACGTGAGAAGAGAGTCACCTTTACCAACACCTCCAGCACTGTCAAATTCTGAGTGCTCAGCTCAGGGAGTATCTCAACTGTCAGAAAGGCTAGGCTGGAGGGAGTAAAACAGCCCACACAGACTTAATATAGGGCCACAGGGTAAAAAACTATGAAAAAGACCTGAGTCCTATCAAATTGCAGGCATAAGTTAAAGGTTAAAGTCAACTCCATGATTTTATTCCCAATCAGCAATGTCCATTCCCTAGTCTTCGGCTTCTCAAATTATCTTTAAAAACCCAATTCTAGAAAATCTTGAGGAGGTGTATTTAAGAAATATCGTCAATCTCCTGCTTGGCTGCCTTGCAATAATTAAAATCTTTCTTTAATGGTTGCTGCCCCAGTGAATTGGCTCTCTGTGTAGCAGGCATAACAACCCAGTCAGATGGTGCATAAGCACTGATTTTGTCCCTTGGAAGGATGCATTTGCTGTCACCTCTAACTTAGGCCAGTGAGGATGGGCACAGGGACCATACATGCAAAGAATCATGATAAACTAGAGATGGCTCTTTTTTAACACATGAATATTACTTCACCTTTTAAGTATTTTCCACTTTAATTTTTCCCTAAATCAAATTAGATACATTGCTTTTTTGTCTCATTACCACCTTATTTTTATATTATTATCACATGCGGGAGACCCTCTCCAATGATTGAATCTCAAATATTGCCAGACCATGAGTCCCGCCTGAGCTTTCTTTCAATTCTATTGATGTTTCAGGTCTTTAATTTCCATTTGGTTTCATTTTATAAGTTCTGTTTTTTTCTGAGATTTTTCTCCTGTTCCTTTTATTTGCAGTTACTCATCAAAGGGATTTTATAATTATTTCCTTAAAATCTCTGTCACAGAATTCCAGCTTCTGAGTTATTTTTGTGTTCATGTGTGCTGCTTCTCCGCTCTCAAGTTGTTTTTCTTGGCTCTTGATATGAATTTTTTTTTTTTTTAGTTTAAGTCTCACTCTGTCGTCCAGCCTGGAGTGCAGTGGCATGCCCACAACCACACCAGGCCACTCCAGCATTGATCTTTTGGGCTCGAGATACTTCCACCTCAGCCTTCCAAGTACTCAGAACTACAGGTGCTGGCTAATTTTTTAAAATTTATTGTAGAGATGAGGTTTCGCCAAGTTGTCTGGGCTGGTCTCAAACCCACTGGCTCAGGCAATACACTCACTTCAGCCTCCCAAAGTGCTGGGATTTCAGGCTGAGCCACTGAGGCCGGTGACATGAAATTTTTAAATTGCATGCTAGCAATTGTGGACTTTATATTTTGAACCTCTGGGTACCATTTAATCTTCCTTCTATCAGACAATTCTCCTGCTGAGTGTTGTAACAGAAAGAAACAGGGCTGTACATCCAGTGTTTCCATGGCCAGAGCAAAAGTAAGGTCTGACTCTCACTCAGTGCTACTGACACTTTCATGAAAAAACAGGGACAATGATTTGCACAGACATATCCCCCCTTCAAGACAGGGGTAAAGATTAGCTCCCACTGGAGTCTACTGTACCTCACTGACACCAGAGAGAAGAGGGGCAACCTAAGTGCCAAGGACCCTGACTCCCTTCTTCCGTCTCGCACTTGTGTCACCTGGTGGGAGTCAAAGCTTAGCTCCTCACTGGCCCCCACAGTCACTAGTATCAGGGGTTGGAGATATTCAGTGCTGGTTAGCTCTATCTTCTTCCATTTCACTAAATTCACTGATGGGGATAGGAGTTGGAACTCAGCTCTCTCTTGAAAAAATCAGGAAGGAGGGAAGCGCAAGATGAACTTGCTCACACTGCTCTGCCTTGCTCAGCCTTATTGATGTTCAGGAGTGAAGATTCAGCTGGTTGAACCCCACTGATGCTATCCCAGATGGGCAATCAGAGCACAGCCTGCTCCAGGAGTTGTTGACAATGAGGGATTCTGAGTCCCTACAGCCTGGGAGCTGCTAGTACCAGGATACACAATTCCCAGAATTGCTGCTGCTTCCAGTGCAGGAAATGGTGGCCATCTGCTCCATAGACTTGGGCACTTCAAATGGCTGAGTCAGCAAAGACTGGACCCGGGATCTTGAATGTCAGGACAGACACAGAGTGAGAGAGATGGGCTTATGGACATGGATATGTGCATGGTCCCTAGTCCTTTTAGACCCAGCCCCAAGGCCCAGCTGTAAATAACAAGGGGGAGAAGTGGAGCTCAGGCCAAGCTAGAGACCCCCACAATGCTCTCCACCCTGAGGACCCTCAGTAGGACAGAGTTCCTAAAGTTCCTCTTATACCCTCTGGCAGTCTGGAGTGAGGAAGAGACCCTTCGGGCAAATCCCCTGGGCTGTCAAGCCCCACATCCTGGGCCCTGACTCTGAGCTCCACCTGGACAGCTGATTCTGAAAAAAAGTATACCTGACAGGGCTGGTTCTATGACTCCCCAGGAACCTGTGGTGACACAGCTGCTGGTCCTAGTGAGCAGGGGCAGAGGACAGTGTTCAGGGACAGGACACATCACCCCTTGCTGCCTGAGGCCCAGACATGCTCATGTACCTTGTCTTTCCACTGTCCATGTTGTCCTTTTTCTAGGGGATGAAGCTGGTCGGTATCCATGCCCCAGTGTACCTTAGTTTCAGGTCTCTGCATAGCCTCATCCCCCTAGACTCACCTGCCCAGCTCACTGCAGTTTACAAGGCAGTCCTAGGAGCCTGGCCTCCCTGAGGAGCCTCTCCTGGAGGGCAGCACAGCAGGAAACCCAGCAGGGACAAGGTAGCTCCTCTCTCCAGGGCACCAGGATATTTTTTTCTTTCTTTTCATGGGCAGACATGTGCCCCAGAGTTCCAGGACCTGACCTCAGGCCCAGTCCCTCTCTCTGCACCCCCTTTTCTCTCAGCCCCTCACTAACATAGATTGCCTTATCCTTCCCTTGGTCTCATGAGAGTGTAAAAACTCCCCGACTGACTTTAGAGCCAACCTTGTGAAGAGGGAGCAGAGGGAGTTCTGGGCCCTGCATCACTGTGCTTGAGGCAAGTCCTGTGCTTTAGGACAGCTACAACCTAAGCATTTTCCATGACCCCCAGCAGCCTGGATGATGTTTCTCATCAAACTGTTAAATTATTCATGGTACCTGAAGCCTTCTAGGCTGAAGTCTTTCCTGTAGCCTTCTCTCCTGAAGCCACCTCACCTGAAGTCACCTTGCCTGAAGACTTCTCTCCTGAAGCCTTCTCTTTGTTATAACTCATTGATCTCTTCTCCAGGAAGGAAGTGATGTCTTCTTTGAATATTGAGAGGTAGTTTTCAATAAGGAATTGTACAACACAAAAGGGCAAAAAAAGGGGTGTTCTTTTTCTTTCAGTATAGTTATGAATCATGTTTCATATATGAATCTTGGACCTAACAAAAATATAAAACTTGGAATTCTGAGAAAAATTCAGAGTTGCTACTCAAATATATAAACCAGTTTTTTGTTAAGAAACAACTACGAGCCGGGCTCGGTGGCTCAGCCTGTAATCTCGCGCCTTTGGGAGGTTGAGGTGAGTGGATTGCCTGAGCCCGCGGGTTCGAGACCCGCCTGGGCAAGCGAGACCTCATCTCTACAATAAATCAAAAAATCAGCTGGGCGTGGTAGCGCGCACCTGTAGTTCTAGTTACTTGGAAGGCTGAGGCGGAAGGATCGCCGGAGCCCAGCAGGTCGAGGCTGTGGTGGCCGGGAGCGGCCACTGCACTCCAGTCTGGGCGACAGAGTGAGACTCCAACTCAAAAAAAAAAAAAAAAAAAGAAACAACTACGATACTTTTCAAGAGTATTTAGAGCCTAGATCTTAAAATGCTTATTAGACTAAAGTTATAGTTTGTGGTCTCACTTAAAAGCTAACATTTTTATATCAATGGCCACACCTTTAAAAATAGTATGATTTTCACATAACCCACATAGGTTATTTGGGATGAACATATATATCATAGTAAAATTTATAAAGCACACAAATAGGTGAAAACTTATGAAATTCACTTCTTAAGTAAAGTACCTTAAACTTGAGAAGCAGCATTCTCTGTGGGTATTTTGTGATGGAAGGAGGTAGCTTGAGACAAAATTTCTGCTTGTTTACCTGCAGTCAATCCCCATGCATTATCTGGCCTCAGAATTGCTCTCTGGGTGAGCACAGGGAAGCGCTGTGATATTATTAGGGACATTGTGACACCATTGAGATATGTTTAGACTCTTTTACTAGTTTTCTCATTCAAATAATAGAGATGGATAGTAGGCCAAGTATTTATTTGGATGCCAATTCTGTACCACAATTGACAAAGAAAGGTCATATGTGTGGAGCCATGGGTGTTCATAGGACCCAAACCACCTATAAAGTGTCAGTAATGAATAGAGAATTGGGCATGATCACCACTCCATTGTATAGCAGAGAAAACTGTGGCTTGGAATATTTGCCCACGGTTACAGATTCCTTGACGGCGAGACTGAGCATTTAGTTTGTCAAGCTCCAGTGCCCAGGTTCTCTTCTATCGTATCACACTCCTTTCTTCTCTCTCTATGGCGTAGCCAATCTAGTGCCCTGTCTCCTAAATGGAAAAGGAGAAGTGACTCACTGCTCTCAGTTTCCTGCTTGACAACCTTCCATTGCCGACCATACCTCCCAGAATAGGATAAATGACTGCCACTCCAGAGAGGAGTAATTGACATGTGCACTTTAAGAAATGGTTCATCAGAGTTAACATCCTGGATTCCAGGTTCAGAGTGGGGATTCTGCTCCCTAAGGCATAAAAATGAGAGATCTCATTACCTGTCTTGTGAATTCACTTTCAAGTTCTGAGCTCCAGGAAGTAGGTGACCAAAGAATGCTTGGGAGATACACATTGCTAAATTATAAGTTGTCATCTGATTGGATGAAGAATGTTGTCCAATGTTGTATAGCATTCCAAACAGGTATCACAAGAGAACAACATTGGCTTTTGGGAGCTGGTCTAAAAGCTAGATACAGTAAAATGCATTCTTAAAGCAAGTAATTTTATTTAAAATCTTGTAAATACAGAGAAAAGAAACAGAGTACTTTTTATGTATACCATTTACACAGTCCAATAAATATACAAAACAATGGAGAAATATGTCTTAAAAATGTCTTAAAATATTTCACTGAAACTGCTATAATGTACTGTAACTTGAGAAAATATGATTACTATCCAATATAAGTATATTTAAAACCCCTGTAACATTTAAGAATCTGCTGAACAAAAAGCTTATCGATGAAATTAAACAATTTTAAAGAGCTCCCTTCATTTTTAATGTAGCAATACAGGAATGCTGTGTTGTAGTAAGTGCCCAAAGCTTATCTGTTATTGTAAAGACTCATTCCATGCATGCATACATAGAAAAGTGTTTCACTGAAGTCCTGAATCAGATAAAGACTTCTCTTTATTAACTATTTGACAAAGTTAAAATTATACCAATAGGCCGGGCTTGGTGGCTCAGCCTGTAATCCCAGCGCTTTGGGAGGCCGAGGCAAGTGGACTGCCTGAGCCCGTAGGTCCAAGACCTGCCCAGGCCACTTGGCGAGACCTCATCTCCACAATAAATAAAAAACTAGCCAGGCATGGTAGCTGTAGTTCCGGCTACTTGGAAGGTTGAGGTGGAAGGATCGCCGGAGTTCAGCAGGTCGACGCTGCGGTGGCTGGGAGCATGCCACTGCACTCCAGTCTGGGCGATGGAGTGACACGCCAACTCAAAAAAAATAAAAAAAATTATACCAATAGATTGGTCCTCTATTATTTTTCTTGGACCAATCTATTTCATTTCCTATCAATGTCATATATTCAGGATGTGTACAATGGTCAAGGATTCCATATAAATAATATCAGGAGAAAAGTCAGAATTCCAAGATAGTGCGAAGACATATAAAACTGGCCTCCATGTGTGACCAAATGAAACACTTTGGTATTGGTCATTATTTCAGTAAGCAATGCTTTAAATATAGTCTAGTTTGTTTAAAAAACATGTTGGCTACATTTTTGAGATATGCTCAGAGTACAGTAAATATTGTACTATTATCTCAGGATTGCAGTTAATTTCTCTTTCTCATCCCCTTGATCAATAACACCAAGCCATTTGTCATATAGAGACTGGGTAAAAATATACTTTCTTGGATATTTCAGAGAAAATCCTTACATAGATTAAAAAGCATAATCTTATAAAAATATGATCACCACTCCATTTTCTGTTACACAGAAAACATTTAATTGAAAAATTCCATTTAGTTTCACTGTCCTTCATAACCATCTAAACTGTGACCTACACAAAGCTTGGCTCCAACTCTCTACTGACTTACACACCCAGAAGCAAATATTGGATTTTCTCCAACTACAACCAGAAGCACAAAAGCAGAGTTTGGACAGTGATGGAAATGAAGATTAAAGTTCCCTCCTATGGTCTGAAATAACTTTATGTACATTTAAGCAAAATAGTACAAACAGACATGGTCCAGTGATAAATTACCCTAAATCCTATTATTTTCTTGAAAAGAAATAAAAGTACACATTTTGTTTATTTATTCAGACAGAGTACTTTTAATTTCTAGCAAGAAAACTTTGAAAATAAATGAACTAAATGCCACACCCACACTCTCACACACATCAAAGGAGGACTGGGTCTTCTGACTTGAACTGTGTGTGCTCCTTGGGAGAAAACTCTCATAATCACTTCTCTCTTAACTTATTTTAACTGTATAAAACTTCAAAACTCTTTAAACTGGTAAGTTGTTGGGCATATACTCAAATCCCCAATGAGTAACTACACGTTACTTCTTACAACCCCTGGAACATACATACCCTCCACAAAAAGGAAGCTTAAGCAAAATTTAGACATGTCACAAATTCAGGCCTCTTGTGCTAGAGGCATACAAATGTAAGATTCCTAAGTGGTGGCTTGGAAAAAATTGTCACTTTACATGGCAGATAACCAAGTCCTAATATCATAAAATTGTCACTTTACATAGCAGATAACCAAGTCCTAATATCATAAAATTTGGCCTATTAAAATTTATGAATCTTTCATTTCTGTGTGTGTGTGCACAAAATGAGCAGAAGTTGTCACATCACCTTGTTAACTTCAAAGGCACACCTTGTTTCCACTGATCTCACTGAACAGCTTAAGACTTCTCTTAACAGTTAGTTCAGGAATTGCCTTCAGGCTACAATCATTGTGTTCATACATTCTAATTACTGAGCTGCAGGAAGTAGGCAGCCAAAGAATGCTTGGGATGAAACACACTGGTAAGTTAAAAACTGTCATCTGATTGGATGAGGAATGTCGTCCTCATGTTCATACATTCTAATTACTGAGCTATTGTTTGTGCTAAGTCAAGGTATAAGTGGACTGACACTCTTAAGAGTATCAGTCCACTTATACCTTGATTATGTACTGTGGTTATGTAATATACCCATCCATGGTAGGTAGAGTTGTTCACTGTGCTTCCCATGGAGTGGTCCCAGTATATGTGGAAGGAGGAAGCCTCCAACTCTGGCTGATTTGGAGGAGGACTGAGGACGCCCCGTGTGTACCAAACTTACAGGCACTCAGAACATGTGTCTTCCCCTCCTGGATTCCTGGACCATGGGCTGCAGATTTCATTGGTGGGGCTGAGTGGGAAAGAAAAAACATGACCAAAGAAGAATATGCCAAGAGTATTTTCTATTGGACCTCTGCTTATAGACACCTCAGCGGCAAACTCAATATGGTCCAAATCTCATATTTATTTCTGGTTTAGGCCAACTCTCCAGTTATTTGACATGGAATTATCAAGGTCAAGATTGCAAAGTCTGTGGATAGATAACTCCAAGTCCTGCTAAAAATTTAAATCAGTTTTATGTGTGTGCCTTAAAAGGGGAACACCCAACTTCTTATTTGCATACCTGGTATATATCACTGTGGTCCGATATGGTAGTGGTCCACTCTCATTACTGAAATGTGGCTATTTATCATATTAACAGGAGATTAATAATTAACAGGAGATTAATAACAGGAGATTAATTTATCATATTAACAGGAGATAAGAAAATGCCAAGTGTAACTGAGGTTGTAAGACAATTTTTAAAACTCCTTTGGGTCATTACATATTACCATATTTTTGTTCCGAGCTGTTAACAAGTACTAACATGGATTGGATCTAATTATTTTTCTGTTCTCTTATTTTCCCTTGTAGAAATATACCTGGATGGAGGGGAAAGATGGCAGCCGAGCCAGTCAGACTATCAAGTCCCGGTGTGAGTGAGTGAGTGTATGGAAAATTTTTGTGTGCATGCTGGTGAGAGAGTGGGCATGTGAGTGGCTGTCTGAGTGAAGGCTAGGAAGCTAATGGTCAGGGTTCTCCTGGTGCAACAGCTGGTGCCACAACAGCTTGGCTTGGACATAGAGATTCCGGGGATGCAGAAGCCAAGCACCATTTTTTAAAAAAATCAACAAAACCCTTCCTGGGAAGAAAATGCTGGGAGAGACTAAGCGGGGGCGTGTGAACAAGTGGCCAGGGTGCAACAGCTGGTGCAACAGCTGGTGCTGCAGCTTCTTGCTTGATCCCTGGTTCTTCCCAGGTTGCAAAAGCAGAGCACCATTTTTTTTAAACGGACAAAAGTTTTCCTGTGAAGAAGCAGTGGAGAGAGCCTATTGTCCCAGGCTCTGCATCACCACTGCAGTAGGAGAGACTGCTGGCTCCAGGCTTTGCCTCACCACTTCAGCACCTAGCACAGCACTGGCAACAGGGGCTGTGGAGGGAATCCAGAGGCAAAGTCCCACAAAAGAGGATGAGAGGCATCCAACCACCATCTTGAAGGTGGGGCAGGAAACTGCTCCAACTTGCTCACCATGGAGCAACAGATCCAATCTCTGTGACTGGTGGGAATATCTTGAAAGCACAAACTTTGGAGGGACCGGATGAGTGCTGAGTCTGAGGTGCCCCACCGTCAAGCATGATCCAGCCAAGGGACAGAGGGTGTGGCCAGAAAAGGAAGAGGAAGAACTCCAAAGAGAGCAGTGGTGAGTCCAGGACTGACCCAACCCCCCTCTTCTCCCGCAATCCTCTGAATATCAGACCCACACAGCTGGGGCATGACTGAGAGGGACAAACCCAGGCAGAGCCTGGACATCAGTCGCAACAGGAGAACTCCATCCCAGGATAGCCTGGGTGGGGCACTTCCTCCCCCCCACCCCAAGTACTTGGGAAAGACACATTCCTGCACCTTCCTAACTCCCAGCATACATACCTGGGGAGGAGACAATACTGCACCTCTACACTGGAGGGGATCTCCCTGACCATACAAGAGTAGAAGGGGAGGACTGCAGCCCCACCCATCCCTACTGCCCCTTCTTCCCTGCTCTGGACACTGAGTGGGAGTGAAAGAGGTGGAAGCACTGCAGGAGACAGCAGAGCAGAGCAGAGGATAAAGCTTTTTTTTTCTTTCTTCTTTTAAAAAAATATTTAGTTTTTGAAAAATTTAAAAAAATTTGTTTTGCCTGTTTGCTTATTAGTTCATCTGTTTTAAAAAATATTTTCCCTTTGTGCATAAATGTGTATATGAGGGTTTGATCTGCATTCCTCCCCTTTTTTTTCTTTCTTCTTTTGTTTTTTGTTTTCAGTTTATGTATGTTTGTGAATAATTGAGTGTTCATCTTTCAGTTTTTTTGTTGTTTGTTTTTGCTCTTTTGTCTCTTTTTTCATTTTTATTTTTTAGTATAAAGTGTGTGCCAAAGTATGTGTGAGGGCTCAATCTAAATTCCTATGTTTTTGTTTTGTTTTGTTTTTTTCCAGTCTTTCTCTTTTTCTTCTCCACTAACTCTGTGCTAGGTGTGTGCGTGTTTAGTATTCCTGGTTTTTGGTTGTTGTTTGTTTTGTTTCACTTGGTTGTTATTCCGGTTTGTTTTGGGGTGTGTGTGTATGTCTCTATGTGTGTGTATTCAATTGTTTTTTGCTTTTGTTTCTGCTTTCATTGTTCTGTGTGTTTTTTTCTTTTTTCTTTTTTTAAAAATTCTTGTTCATCTTATTTCATTCTATTTTCCTCTGTGCTCCTTACTGCTGTCACTGTATCTTGGACTCAGGGGGTATACACACGTACCCATTGCATCATCAAATAGAGTGGTGGTGGGGAGTGTGTCTCAGGAAACACAAACCACAATCAGTTAACATTGTAATTTGCAAGTAGTTTCTGATCCTAGTTCCCCATCCCCTACCTTATTTGACTTTCAAAACTACAAGAGACAGCAAAATTTTCCATCAACAGTCCTGTTTCAAATTAGAATAAATCCAGAGCCCAGATCAAGGTAGAATAGAGGGTTGAGCAAATATCAGAAGGGAAAGCCTCTCCCACAAACACTGAATAATGAAACTAAGGGGAAAGCAAGAGATCTGTCACAAATGAGGAAAAACCAATGGAAGACCACAGGCGATTTCAAGTGTAACAAAGAGAAAAATCCTGAAAAATCAGACCTTAGAGCCCAGACAATGGAAGTCACCAA
Organism: Tarsius wallacei; assembly: GCA_963574415.1. NCBI lineage: Eukaryota > Metazoa > Chordata > Mammalia > Primates > Tarsiidae > Tarsius > Tarsius wallacei. The sequence continues at coordinate 20,637 of CAUYQG010070006.1, forward strand.
CGATTGGCCCCAGAATACCACAAGGATTAGGGAATGGAAGGAAAGAGTGAAAAAGACTCAACACTGAAAGAACTTGTAGAAGATATTTTGGCAATAAGAAATTTCATCCAGGAAACAGATGACAAGTATGGAAAGCAGAATTAATCTGCCTGAAGAAAGACTCTCAGAACTAGAAGACTAGAACATGGAATTAACCTCATCTGTAAAAAACATAGAAAGAAAACTCAGAAAGAACAAAACCTACAAGAGATGTGTGATTATATCAAGAGGCTGAATCTACACCTGACTGGTATTCCAGAAGAAGAAAGGGAAATGGAGAACACCTTGGAACAAGTATTCTAGGAGGTAATCCAAGAAAATTCCCCCCATCTCACCAGAGATGAGACCAGTCAAACACAAGAGACACAGAGAACCACCACAGGACATCAAATGAGGAGACCAGCCCCCAAACACACAGTAATTTGCCTCCCCACAGTAGGCACAAAAGAAAAAAATCTTAGAGGCAGCAAAAAAGAAAGGCCAGACTACCTACCAGGGAAAACCAATCAGAATAGCAGCAGACCTATCGGCAGAAACACTATAAGCTAGAAGGGACTGGAGTTCAATATTCAAAGTCCTAAAAGATAAACAATTTTTTTTTTGAGTTGGAGTCTCACTCTGTCGCCCAGACTGGAGTGCAGTGGCCGCCCCCAGCCACTGCAGCCTCAACCTGCTGGGCTCCAGCGATCCCTCCACCTCAGCCTTCCAAGTAGCTGGAACTACAAAGCACGTGCCACAACACCCGGCTAATTTTTTGATTTATTGTAGAGATGAGGTCTCACCAAGTTGTCCAGGAGGGTCTCGAACCTGTGGGCTCAGGCAATCCACTCACCTCAGCCTCCCAAGGTGCGGGATTACAGGCTGAGCCACTGAGCCCAGCTAGATAAACAATTTCAACCAAGAATCTCCTACCCAACCACACCCAGCTTCATCTGTGATGGAGAATTAAAATCCTTCCCAGATATCCAATCCCTAAGAGATTATGCAGCTTTCAGACCAGTTCTACAGGAGACACTTTAAAAAGTATTAAGCACAGAAGAAAGACAAAAAAGAATGACCACACACTTCCCAAGAGAACAGCAGAGCACAGAATCAACAGAGAAGACAGCACAACAATAAACTTGAAAACGCACACATACATCAACCCCAAAGCTAAAAGAAAACAAGCAAAGAAAAAAACTTTATAAGAACCTCATGACTGGAATAAACAATCACATTTCAATGATCAGCCCAAATGTGAATATACTAAATGCACCACTGAAAAGACACAGAATGGAAAACTGGATAAGTAACCATGACCCAATCATTTGCTACATCCAAGAAACTCATCTCACCACAAGGAACACACACAGACTCAAAGTCAAAGGATCAGAAACAAGTTTCCAGGCAAAAGGATCACAAAAGAATGCAGGAGTCGTGATCTTAATATCAGACAAAACAACCTTTAAGCTATCAAAAATTTAAAAAGATACAAAAGGACACTACATGGTGATAAAAGTTTCAATCCATCAACAAGAAATATCCATTCTAAACATATGTGCACCCAACATAGGAGCACCAGCATTTATAAAGCAACTACTAAGTAAACTAAAAAAAGATATTGACTCTAACACTATTATAACAGGGGACTTGAATACCCCACTAACAGCCCTAGATATATCACCAAGGAAAAAAAATCAACAAGGAGATCCAGAACCTAAACTTGACACTTGACCAAATGTACTTAATAGATACCCACAGATTATTCCACTCAATAACCACAGAGTATACATTCTACTCATCACCACATGGAACATACTCCAAGATTGATCACATCCTTGGCCATGAATCAATCATAAACAAATTCCATAAGGTTGAAACATTGCCACAGACTTTCTCAGACCAGAGTGGAATAAAAGTAAGTATCAACACAAACAAAATTTCCACAAATCCCACAAAGACATGGACACTAAACAGCATGTTGCTGAACAACTACTGGATCAACAACAAAATGAAAGCAGAAATTAAAAGATTCCTGGAGCCGGGCTCGGTGGCTCAGCCTGTAATTCCAGCACTTTGGGAGGCTAAGGTGAGTGGACTGCCTGAGCCCGCGGGTTCGAGACCTGCCTGGGCAGGTGAGACCTCATCTCTACAATAAATCAAAAAATTAGCCGGGCGTGGTAGCGCACGCCTGTAGTTCCAGCTACTTGGAAGGCTGAGGCGGAAGGATCGCCAGAGCCCAGCAGGTCAAGGCTGCGGTGGCCAGGAGTGGCCACTGCACTCCAGTCTGGGCAACTGAGTGAGACTCCAACTCAAAAAAAAAAAAGAGTCCTGGAAACAAATGAAAATGAAGAAACAACTTACCAAAACCTCTGGGATGACATGATATCAGTTCTAAGAGGGGAATTTGTATCTCTATAAGCACACATCAAGAAAATGGAAGATCACAAGTTGAGAGCCTAACAAATCACCTAAGTGAGCTAGAAAGAGAAGACCACCAAAACCTCGACTTTAGCAGAAGAATCCAAATCACAAAAATAAGAGCCCAAATATGGGACATAGAAGAGACAAAGACATCAACAAAACCAAAAGCTGGCTCTTTGAAAATATTAACAAGATTGATGGATCCCTAGATAGAATGACCAAGAAGAGAGAAAAAGCCCAAATAAACACAATCAGAAATACAAAAAGATCAAATCACAACTAATCCTGAAAAAATACAAAAGATTATCAGAGATTATTATGTACACCTATATAGAACCAAACTTGATAACCTAAATGAAGTGGAGGACTTTCTGACATCATACAACCTCCCCAGGTTGAAACAAGAAGACACTGAGACATTAAATAGACCAATAACAACCCAGGAAATTGACTCTGTTATAAGAAAACTACCTACAAAAAGAGCCCTGGACCGAATGTCTTTTCAGCAGAATTCTACAAAATGTACGAGGAGCTGATACCAACCCTATTGAAAGTATTCCAAGCAATTGAGAAAGATGGAATTCTGCCCAAATCATTTTACAAAGCTAACATCACACTGATACCCAAACCGGGTAAAGACCCAACAAAAAAAGAGAATGACAGGCCAATATCCCTTATGAACAAAGATGCAAAAATCCTCAACAAGATTCTAGCAAATCAGATCCAACAACACATCTCAAAAATCATCCACCATGACCAAGTAGGCTTCATCCCCAGGATGCAGGGGTGGTTCAACATTTACAAGACCAGAAATGTCATTAAATACATCAACGGATGTAAAAACAAGAACCACATGATTATCTCATTAGATGCAGAAAAAGCTTTTGATAAAATCCAGCATCCCTTCTTGATAAAGACCCTCAAACATCTAGGTATAGAAGGAACATACCTCAAAATAGTAAGTGCCATTTACAACAAACCCACAGCTAACATATTGCTAAATGGACAGAAGTTGGAAACATTTCCCCTGAAAACTGGAACAAGACAAGGCTGCCCACTCTCACCCCTCTTGTTTAATATTGTGTTGGAAGTCCTAGCTCAGGCAATGAGACAAGAGAAGGACATCAGGGCTATCCAAATAGGAAAAGAGGAAGTCAAGTTATCCCTCTTTGCTGATGATAGGATCCTATACCTTGAAAATCCAAAAAAATGTGTCAAAAACCTGCTTGCACTGATAAAGGACTTTGGCAATATCTCAGGGTACAAAATAAATGTGCAAAAGACAGTTGCATTCCTATAAACCAACAAGAAGCAGGCAGAAACCCAAGTAAAAAGCACAATCCCTTTCACAATAGTCACCAAAAAAACGAAATACCTCAGCATCTTCCTAACCAGAGAAGTGAAAGACCTTTACAATGAAAATTACAAAACACTGCTCAAAGAAATCCAAGAAGACACAAACAAATGGAAAAATATTCCATGCTCATGGACAGGAAGAATCAACATTGTTAAGATGTCCTTCCTACTGAAGGCAATCTACAGATTCAATGCAATACCCATTAAGTCAACAACATCATTCTTCTCAGACCTGGAAATGACAATAGAGAAATTCATATGGAAACATAAACGACCACAAATAGCCAAAACAATCCTTAGCAAAAGAAACAAAGCGGGAGGTATCACACTTCCAGACTTCAAACTTTACTATAAGGTCACAGTAATCAAAACAGCCTGGTATTGGTATAAGAATAGGCACACAGACCAATGGAACAGAATAGAGATTCCAGAAGCAAAGACTCAATTCCTCAACCAACTCATCTTTGACAAAGCTGCCAGCAATAACCACTGGGGAGAGGAGAACCTATTCAGTAAATGGTGCTGGGAAAACTGGCTGACCACATGCCGAACATTGAAACAGGACCCCAACCTATCACCATACACAAAAATTAACTCTAAATGGATCAAAGACCTAAACATAAAACCTCAAACTATAAGAATCTTACAGAACACAGGAGACACCCTTACAGAAATCAGAGTAGGTAACCAATTCCTGATCAAAACCCCAGGTGTCCATTCCATAAGAGATAAGATAGACAAGTGGGACCTCATTAAGCTGAAAAGCTTCTGCAAAGCCAAAGAAGCCATCAAGAGAGTGGGGAGACAGCCCATAGAATGGGGAAAAATATTTGCCAACTATATATCTGACAAAGGCCTAACATCCAGGATCTACCAGGAACTCCTATGGGCTGAAAGGAAAAAAACAAACAGCCCCGTTAAAAAGTGGGAAAAAACATGAATAGACACTTCTCAAAAGAAGATATACAGGCAGCCAACACACACATGAAAAAGTGCTCAGTCTCACTAATCATCAGAGAACTGAAAATCAAAACCACATTGAGATACCACCTAACCCCAGTAAGAATGGCCATCATTAATAAAACAAACAACAGATGCTGGTGAGGATGTGGAGAAAAGGGAATGCTTCTACACTGCTGGTGGGAATGCAGATTAGTTCAATCTCTATGGAAAACAGTATGGTGATTTCTAAAAGAACTATGAATTAACCTTCCACATGACCCAGCAATCCCCCTACTGAGAATATACCCGAAGGAACTCAAAGCATTCTACACAAAAGATACCTGAATACATGTTTATTGAAGCACTATTCACAATAGCAAAAACATGGAATCAACGGTGCTGCAAATTGAAACTGGCGTGGATTAAAAAATGTGGTACATATACACAATGGAATATTGCACAGCCATAAAGAAGAACAAACATAGATTTTGCAGCAACTTGGATGGATTTAGAATCAATATTACTCAGTGATCTATCACAGAAACAAAGAACAGAGCACCATATGTTCTCACTCACAAGTGGACCCTGAACATTTACCATACTACTACAAGAAAGGAATTGGCAGTAGCAGGATACTGCCAGGGAGGAGAGGGAACACAACATCAGTCTTCGATAAGGTTACCTGATCTCAAACTAGCCAAAGTAGGGACCAAAGGAAGGCCCAATCTTTACCTGTATGATGTCTACTTGTGTACCTAATCCTGAATTGTAACACACATCTTTAAAAATATATATATATATATTTTAAAAATAAAAAAGTGATATATTCCCAGGGTTATGCAAAATCCTCTACCTGTATCTTAAAATACTTTCTGGATTTTGAAAAAATGTCTGCACAATATATTTTTAAATGTATTGCATGTTATTGTGGTTTTTTTTGTTTTTTTTGTTTTTTTTTTTTGAGTTGGAGTCTCACTCTGTTGCCCAGACTGGAGTGCAGTGGCCGCTCCCGGCCACCGCAGCCTCGACCTGCTGGGCTCCGGTGATCCTTCTGCCTCAGCCTTCCTAGTAGCTGGAACTACAGGCGCGCACTACCACGCCCGGCTGATTTATTGATTTATTGTAGAGATGAGGTCTCGCTTGCCCAGGCGGGTCTCGAACCTGTGGGCTCAGGCAATCCACTCACCTCAGCCTCCCAAAGGCGAGGGATTACAGACTGAGCCACCGAGCCCAGCTATGTTATTGTGTTTAAATTCATTGTAAATTGGCAGTCAATTTAGGGGCTAATCAAATGAATCTTTCTTATTATAATAATTGATTAACAAAAATCCATGCCTTATATTCACCATGTGAACAGGGAATCTGCATGGGCAGGAACTCTGCAAGAGATGGCCATTCATGCCAGACTACCGAATCTTCTTTGACATTTCAATTAGCATGACTGTTTTCATTGTTGCTAGAATTGCTTTTAGTTTGTCAATGAAAGAGTGAGTTAGTTTCCTAGTCTTTTAAAGAGAAGAGAGTAGAACAAGGGACCAAGAAATACATCAAACTAGGAGACAATTATATGATTAAATTTAGACGAGTGACTTGGAGAGGATAATGTAGAAGGAGATTGTAAATTTTCAAGTAAAAGAGTAGTTCAGATCTCTCATACTGTGAAGCGCAGGGAACTGGCAAGAAGGAACTTAAATTAGAAATTCATTTCATTTCAACCTTTAATGATTCTCCACTATATGCATTCTTCTTACTGTGCTACACTCCCTGCTCTAGACCAGGCAACAGTGGGGGATACTGATGAATACACACATGACATCACTACCCTAAGGTAGGTACTGACAGAGGAGGGAATGGACGCAGACCAGTACATTTCCGGAAACTGGAACCTGTGTCCAGGGGAATTTAAGCCTAGAGGTAACTCTAGGCTTTTAAAGGGTTATTTCAGGATATTTCTTAGGAATAAAAAAGTAGATCCATATGTTGCTCTATTGAGTTACGTTTTCCAAATTAATCTGCTTAAGAAAATATTCATGTTTAGGTAGGGGATTGCCCGAAGAAAATATAACTTTACCCTTCTGTTGAAGCAGGTTTACCAAAATCATCTTCTGTGAGCACAACTTTATCTAACCACAATAGAGATCAAAGTCATACCTGTGTACTAGTGAAAACAAGGCTTATCTTCTATGCATTTATTTGTATAGTGTGGTAAAAATAACCCCATGCTTCTCTCCAATGTATTTTTACCTGTAGCAAGTCCCTGCAGATCTGAGATATTTCTACCATGTCTTGGAAGAAGTAAGAGGAGAACAGAGAGGGGAGGAGGTATGTAGACGTGATTAATGGTTTCAAGATGCCAGAATGTCAGAACAGACACAGAGATACAACTGCAGAATCTGTATGGGCTTATTTTCTGTTACCTGCTTTTTCACAAATATTTAAAGAGGAAAGTAGATGGTGGCTGTGGGCAGATTTCCTTTTCTTTTCTCTCTTTATTTTTTGAGACCATGCTTTATAAAAAATTATTTTCTGGCAGGACAGAGAGAGGAGGCTTTGAATGCGCACAGACTGGATTTAAATACAGGCTCTGTTCCTTATTACTGTTATGATAGAAGAAACACCAGTTAATTTAGTACCTGTGAATAGCCATGCCTCAGATTCCTTAGTTCTGTGTATGCAAAAGAAACAACAGCAGAACTATATTTACTTATTTATAGTCTCAATATTTTTTGTAAATATGTATAAATCTCATTGGACTTTGATTTGTTTGGTGGGAGAGAGGAAATACTCTTCAGCTAAGGGAGATGAAGGTGTTATAGGATTTCAATATCAGTGATTTAAGTTACCTTTCCTTTTTCCTGCATAATTTCTTCCTGAAATCCAATAGGTCACTTAACCAGTAGATCATACAAAATCTTGTGACTATATTTTTAAAAACACTCTTCAGGAAGCTTATAAAAATTGCAACTGCATTATGCAGATGGAAGTAAACGATCAGAAGACATGGGAGTGGGTCAGGCTACCAGTATAGGTAAGGAATGGAAATAATTAAATCAGCAGGGCAAGAATTTATTAACACAGCCAACTGCTAAATTTAATTCTGGTCTTCCTAGAAAACAAGACCAAAAAACAAAACAAACAAAAAAACAAAGGCAGTGAGATATTAAGTAATTCTGTTAGAGAAGAAGTTCTCTTTCTTAGTACAAAGCTCTACAAGAAACTTATAATAAATGCCCTTATGTAAGACAGGCAGATGCTAGGTTTGCTGCGTATCACAGGAAACCCCCAAATAAAAATGGTTTAAACAATGTAGCAGCTATTTCTTTCTCATATAAAAGAAGGTCAGATATATTTAACATATTGGCTCTAGTTCACTTTTCTAGGGACCAACCGACTTTTAAAACATAAAGTTCTAATAAGGAAGACATACATCCAATTCTTACTCGGGAGATTTAATTGATGCATATTCTTATATTCCTTTGGCCTTTAACAGGCGATAGATACACAGAACGTTTGTCTGTGCTTTCTGTAATACCTTAATTATAGGGAAAGTGCTTTGTTCAAAGTAAATACATAATCTAGAAGTCAGGAGTTCCTGCTAACCTTTTAGTTATAACAAGGATTGATTTGAACCCTCTTCCCCAGATTGTAGAAGACCAGAGCTCTTTCCAAGATTGTCATGAGCTTCAGAGAGACTCATGTTTTCATGTTCACCCCTAGCTCTCAACACCTGTTTCCATCGGTTGGCACTGCTTTTATGGATTGACTTGCTCATGTTGTACCTATTACACACTGTGTGTACCCTGAGATAGAACTTAATTATTTTTTCTTATCCTCCCCCCCACCTCCCACATGCATGCAAACCCTCATAAAATTAATAACAAAAACTGAAAACTCGCATAAAAGGTAATTTTGTATGGGTAGAAGACTTTCTTGAAATATATCAGGATGGAAAAGAATATCATATATACATGAGAAAATTTAAATTAAACAGAAGATATCTTTGGAATGAAAAATCCTGTATCCATCACACTACTGGGGACATTTTCTTAAAAGCGTAATTCCCATTACTCTGGATATTTTCTTCTCAGCCCCAAGCAACTTTGCTGGCTTCTCTGCTCTCAAATATAATGCAATAAAGCTCTCTCTGGCCCCCTTTCCCTTGGCATACTCAGGGTGAATTAAGCTGCACAGCTGGGTGGCAGTTATGACCATGGGTAGCAGGTTTTGCTAGTGCCATAGCTACATCAAACTACCTGTGGCCTAAGGACTGCCTTTAAGATTTTTAGCTGTGAAAATGAGAGCTCTTAGGAGAATGAAATGAGATGATGAGTAAAAAGACAAATCACAGTGCCTGCAGAAAAGTACATGGTAGTCTTTAATAAGTGTTGGATATTATTACTAAACAATCTTCAATTGATACTGGTTTTCTCATTGAGAAAAATGTTGAGTCTTCTTATTCTTCTCGTGCAGAATAGTTTTAATTTGAATACAGAGACCTCCAGAATCTGAATTTGGGGAATGAGTCTAAGTCAGGAGTAATGGTCAGCTGGTTCTCAGGACAGTTCAGCTCTTGAGGTGATTTTGTAGAAACACTGGGCTGTTAGTTCTCTATTAATGTAATTCAGTGGTAGAAGGCAGCTGCTACCTATTCAAGAGTCAAGCAGGTGAGTACTGTACAGTAGTCAATTAACCAATTTAATAGGAAGGAAAGGTTATAACTATCTTTTAAATTTTCTAATAGCTAACTAAGTTGATAAACGATAATTTACTTTGAGCTTCACAAACCAAATGAACAATAAAAAGCTACAGCCAGCCAACATCTTGGACATCTCTTCCTCTTTATGGATTCACTTCTGCCCTGCAAGTCCCATCTCTTACTACCTTCAGTCACTTCCTCTGCTTACTTGTCCTTCTTTTCTCCTCTTCTCTTCTACCTTTTCAATTCTTCTGTCTTTTTGATTCCTTGCTTTAACTGATCATGATTTAACAAGTATAGTATGTTACTTTTCTTAAGAATTTATTATGCATTTAATAAATGACTGACAGAGGCGGAAGTATCGCCTAAGCCCAGCGGGTCGAGGCTGTGGTGGCCGCCAACTCAAATAAATAAATAAATAAATAAATGACCAATTTTATTTTTGAAAGCAGGTAGATTGAACGTTTTCCTCTGTAAATCAAATCAAACCTTCTTAAGTTATTTTTTTCACTCAATTGATTTTCCTTCTAAGATATTATTTCTTAATTTTAAAAGGCTTATTCATACGGGCTCAAATGTTTCTCCTCCAGGTTGTATATTGCTACCTTCCTATAGTTTCTCAAGCTAACAACCATTTCTTCAAGATTTATTATATGTCAGACACTGAGACATATGCTGTGTATTAAATAAGATTTGGCTCCTTTCCTCAAGACGCATGTAGTATTTTTGGAAGACAAGACATAAAATACACAATACACAAGTTAAATAACAGTGTGAGACATTATATATAAACTCCCTACTTTATTTCCTGTTGAGAGGTTTAAAAATTAAATACACCAGACCCAGTTTAGTGATACAGCTATATTGTCTCTAATTTCCTAGCAGCAGACTACATTCTGATGAAAGCACTTCCCAATGCTCTTTAAAAGGAAAGCAACATGTGATTCGTGTTCTTTTAGAATGAAATCTATAAGGGTGACACATTCATGTATTCTATTAAGCTGTGATATTTTCTCTCTTTTATAGATTATTATAATAGATTTTATCTCATATATTTTTCTAGATTCATTATCTCTGGCATTCACTCAAAATAGAGTATCATTTGATATATATGACTAATATTTCATTTAAAATGTCATTTTAGATGTAATAGGTCCCTGTATTTAATCAGGCAAAGGTAGCAGGATTCTCTATAAAAGGAACTAAAGACAGAAAAAATAGCTACTTATTTTTTAATGTTGGAAAGAAGACAAAAATACTTTCTTAGGTTACTCACTAATTGTCTGGGATGGAGAATAAATTATGTAGCCTCAAGAAGTCCTTAACCAGGAAGAAGAAAGCGTCTTTCTTTACTGACATCTTAGGGACAGGTAATAACCTTCACCCTCAAGATGAAGTGTTTGTGTCACCCATGAACCTGAGAGGTTCACAGACAAAACTGTGGCCTCATCTGAGACCCATAAGTCAGTTTGGAGAGAGTCAGATAAAGACTGACAAAGATTCATATGTCCTTCATATAGCTACTTGGATTTTGATTTATTCTAGAAACAATTTATTTTTCTATGAAGGGCAAGGGGCAGGACTACAGGGCAGGAAAAGTCATTGTTTATATACTGCTTTCAGTTCTTAAAGATAGTGTTCCTCTGACTTGGTTAACAAAAGTGGCTTCCCAGAGCCTTTGAACTATCTTGAGTATAAGAAGAGAGGGTTTGGGTATGTTGACGAAAAGATGTCAAGCTCTGTAAAATATTTTATTTTATTATTTTTTTTTGAGTCAGAATCTCACTCTGTCATCCAGGCTGGAGTGCAGTGGAACATCCATGGCCACCGCAGCCTTGACCTCCTGGGCTCAGGTGATCCTTCTACCTCAGCTGTACAAGTAACTGGAACCGCAGGTGTACACCACCATTCCCAGCTAATTTTTAAAAAAATTATTGTAGAGAAAGGTTTTGCCAAGTTGCCCAGGCTGGTCTCAAATCCCTGGGCTCAATCCTCTCATCTCTACCTCCCAAAGTGCTGGGCTTATAGTCATGAATCTCTGTGCCTGGCCTCTGTAAAATATTTTAAGATGGTTTATTCTGACCCAAACTTGAGGACTTAAGCCCAGAAACACCTATCCTCGGAAGGCCCTGAGAATGCGTGCCCACTCTGGTTGAGTGGTGGCTTGGCTATATACATTTTAGAAAGGCAGAAGTTATAGGAAACCATAAATCAATACATGTGTTATTTTCGTTGGTTTGGCCTAGGAAGGAGGGACATTTTCAAGTTGGGACTTATAGGTCATAGGTGGATTAAAAGATTTCTTTTTTTTCTTTTTTTTTTTTTGAGTTGGAGTCTCACTCCTCACCCAGACTGGAGTGCAGTGGCCGCTCCTGGCCACCGCAGCCTCGACCTGCTGGGCTCCGGCGATCCTTCCGCCTCAGCCTTCCAAGTAGCTGGAACTACAGGCGTGCGCTACCACGCCTGGCTAATTTTTGATTTATTGTAGAGATGAGGTCTGGCCAAGTTGCCCAAGCGGGTCTCGAACCCGCGGGCTCAGGCAATCCATTCACCTCAGCCTCCCAAAGGCGCGGAATTACAGGCTGAGCCACCGAGCCCAGCTTATTATGGATATTTAGTGTTATTTTTCACATTTGATATTTATGCTTCCATTTTTTATTTTCTGAAATTATGTAATTTTATTTTTACTTATGCGTTGATCCAAGAGTTGCTTAACATTTTTTTCTTTCTATCTCTAGGAAGACTTTTTCTTGTTATTAACTTCTTGTCTCATTGCAGTCTTTCTTTGGAGCCTAAGATATGGGCATATTTTAGTAAACATTCATGTGAAAGTTCCCTGTCAGTTTCTAGAGATGAATTATCTGGTATTATTGCTATGAGATCTACCTTACTGACTATGCTGTTTAGCTTATATTGTCTCATTAATTTGTAAAAGCTCACCAGGGTTACTTACCTATTGTTCCAGTGGCTTTGGTTGTCTGAAGCTTGACTTTTAATATATTCCTCTGAAAGACTCATAGTCCCTGAGTTATTGCTTTTATCCTAAAAGTTGTGGCCTTTATCCTTGAAGATCAATTTGACTTGGCTGTTTGGGACAGTTTTCTTAGGTTAAAAATATGGGGGCTTTTTTGCATATATTTTAAAATTAGATTTTCTCTTAGGAAAGTATGATTGATTTATAATGTATACTAGTTAATTTTTATTGTTTAAGGTTTCTTTGCTATCTTCTGTTTATCACTTTTTCCCAAATCTTTTTTATCTTTTTTATTTACTTTTGATTTTTGAATTGTACCTTCTTTCTGTCTCCTATTTATTCTAAGCATTATTTTCTTATTTAAATTTTATTTTATTTTAGAGTTGTGGGTTACAAGTGAGAATTTACTTACTACATAAGTAAGTTGCATGCAGGTGAAGTTTGGGCTTCTAGCTGGTCCTCTCTCCCCCTGATAGTGGACCAGGTACCCATTGTGTTGCCACATATCCCCTTCGTTCCTCCTTTCCTCCCTCCCCTAGCAGTGTCCAGGGTCCTCTGATCCCACCCTTGTGTTTGTGTGACTAGTGATCAGGTCCCACATGTGAGTGAGAGCATGCGATATTCAGTTATTTGTTTCTATGATAGTTCACTTAGTTTGATGGTCTCTAGCAGCATCCATGTTGCTGTGAAGGCCAGGATTTTGTTCTCCTTTAAGGCTGGGTAATATTCTATTGTGTATATGTACCAAATTTTTTATCCAGTCCTTTCTCAGTGGACATCTCTGTTGGTTTCATGTTTTTGCTATTGTGAATAGTATTGCAATGGACATACATGTGCACATTTCTTTTTGGGAGAGTGATTTGTGTTCCTCTGGGTATATTCCCAGAAAAGGGATCTGAACATTATCATCTATGTTTATTTGTTCATATGTTCCTTCTAACTTTGGCTGTCTTTATAAAAAAAATTTCCAAATATTTTCTGAGTCCTGTCACATATTTACAAATATGCTTTTCTCCACTCATAAGTAAGTTGCATGCAGTTGAAGTTTGGGCTTCTAGCTGGCCCTCACTCCCCTGATAGTGGACCAGGTACCCAGTGTGTTGCCATGTGTCCTCCTCCCTACTCTCTCCCTCCCTACCCTAGCAGTGTTTAGCATTTACCAATACCACCTTTGTGCTGGTGTGACCAGTGATCAGGGCTCACTTATGAGTGAGAATATGCAGTATTCAGTTCTTTGTTTCTGTGATCTCGTTCCAGAGATTTTCTTATTCTAATTGGTGTAGTTATTTAGTGACTACTATCCTTTCCTGAAAAGATTTAGCACATTTTGAAATCACATTTTATAATTTTATTATGTTTTGTGGCCATGCATTTCTGGTGTGCTTATTTCTTCTGTATGGATATTCTTCTAGTTCTTATTTTATTTTATTTCCTCTTAAAACCTATTTGGGGACTTGAATATGATCTATTACTGTTGCTCATTTGAAAATGAAGTTCATTTGCAGTGTTTTTAGAAGGAAGAAAGTAAGACATAATAGGTTTCTTAACTCCACGGCTGTAGAATTCTTACTTTTGTTGTTTTCAAAAGTGATTTTACGACATATCCTTTTAAAATTTGGGATCTCTTCTCTGTTCTCTCTTTCTCAATTTTATTTAAGCTGTTTTTTTTTCTTTAAAAAAAATGTTTTGACCCCAATTTGATTTTCTGTTCAATTTGGAATTTGTGCCATGCAATTTCTTTTCATTGTAGGGTTTTACTTTGCTTGGGAAGGAATCACTGGTTCTTAATTGAGAGTTTAAAATGTCAAAATCTCTCTAACATGAAAAAGTTTTCTTGAAACCTTTTAAGTACCCACAAATTAGATAATGTGAGCCCTCTGCAAGTAGTTTCTATATGGGCTTATAACACTTGAAGGGAGTAACTGCTTGGAATACTGGACCTTTCCTATTGTGAAGCCATCAGAAGTTCAGTTACATTTATTCCGCTTCCTCTCACAAAAACATGGCAATGCTATATGTCTTGCAGCAGATAATGATTTCTCTCCATGTACTTATGCATCTTTGGGGACTCATGGCATATTTTTGCTAGGAAGTCAGTTATGCTGGAGAAAGGACTCAAGTGAAACAACAAGTCAAAATGAAAATAATAGTCAACCCTTTAATCACTTACTATGAGAGTATGATCAGGAGACTAAACTGAGGAAAACACTGACTTTCCTTCACCCCTCATCCCCTGTGGATTGGTGTGCTGGTTGAGGATCAGGTGGATCAGAACAGACTTAGGGGTCATCTCAGTGCCAAGGGTGCTCGGAACAAAGTTGTCCGACCATTTTATGGACCCAGGGGATGGAGGAGGGTCAAAGGGGTAGCCCTAGAAGTGGAAAAACACTGAGTAGTGAATCTGAGTGGAGAAAAGTCTCTTCAAAATTCCGTGCCTTCTCCCAATAAAGAGAGTTTGACAGAGACTCCAAAGAAGGCCTCTAGGAAAGGCCTCCAACAGAGGGACAACTGAATAGAGGCACCTGGGCTAGAAAAGCAGATATCCATAAAAGTAAGGCTGACCAGGGGGCCCGAGTCCTTGACTGCAACTCCCTTCAGTGATTATAGTGCCTTGACTGTGCACCCAGTATGCTGTGGAGAGGGCACATTTTCCCCATGAAACTTGCCAGGTAAAGCATTTGTATTTGTCTATGATTGAGCCTTTTAAAAAAAAAATCACTCATAGATTTTTTTTTTTTTTTTTTGACCAGGAGCTTAACTTCTCCACCTTGTTATCAATAGTTGTGGTATATGCTATGTTTGGGTTTTTCAAATTTCACTGCTCTATTTGCTCTGTCTCTTTTTATTGGAGTATTTGTGGAGATTTAAAAAAATCCAGCCAGGCTCGGTGGCTCAGCCTGTAATCCTGCGCCTGGGGAGACTGAGGTGAGTGGATTGCCTGGGCCCGCGGGTTCGAGACCCGCCTGGGCAAGTGAGACCTCATCTCTACAATAAATCAAAAAAAATTAGCTCGGTGTGGTAGCGCGCGCCTGTAGTTCCAGTTACTTGGAAGGCTGAGGCGGAAGGATCGCTGGAGCCCAGCGAGTCGAGGCTGCGGTGGCCGGGAGCAGTCTGGGCGACAGAGTGAGACTCCGACTCAAAAAAAAAAAAAAGAAAAGAAAAGTTAAAAATAAATAAATTTAAAAAACATTT
>CAUYQG010070017.1:0-12701 GCA_963574415.1 Tarsius wallacei
CCTCCCAAATTGCTGGGATTATAGGTGTCAGCCACTGCACCCTGCCTAACAGCTTAAACAATTTTATTTTATTTATTTACTTATTTTTATTTTTATTTTTTTGAGTCGGAGTCTCACTCTGTCACCCAGGCTGGAGTGCAATGGCACGCTCACGCCACCACAGCCTCAACCTGCTGGGCTCAGGCAATCCTTCCGCCTCAGCCTTCCAAGCAGCTGGAACTATAGGCACGCACAACCATGCCCGGCTAATTTTTTTATTTATTGTAGAGATGAGGTCTCACCAAACTGCCCAGGCTGGTCTCAAACCCGTAGGGGCTCAGGCACTCCTCTCACTTCAAGCCTCCCAAATTGCTGGGATTATAGGTGTCAGCCACTGCACCCTGCCTAACAGCTTAAACAATTTTATTTTATTTATTTACTTATTTTTATTTTTATTTTTTTGAGTCGGAGTCTCACTCTGTCACCCAGGCTGGAGTGCAGTGGCACATTCTTGGCAACCACAGCCTTGATCTGCTGGGCTCAGGCGATCCTTCTGCCTCAGCCTTCCAATTAGCTGGAACTACAGGTGCGTGCCACCACGTCTGGCTAATTTTTTGATTTATTGTCAAGATGAAGTCTCAACAAGTTGTCCAGGCTGGTCTCGAACCCCTGGGCTCAGACAATCCTCTGGTCTCCACCTCCCAAAGTGCTGGGATTACATTTTTTATTTTTTGTAGCGACAAGGTCTCGCTATGTTGCCCAGGTTAGTCTCAAACTCCTGGGTTCAAGTAATTCTCTTATTTCGGCCTCCTAAAGTGCTGGAATTATAGATAAGCCACTGTGCCTGGCCTGGTATCATTTATTACTTTAAATAGTAAAAAATACATCTCAGTGATTAAATAGAGAAATGAAAAACATTTTGTTTTATGGGGATAAAGTTTATCTTCATTTTATTTTTTCCCCATTGGCACAAGTCTTGCCTCCAAGACTTTAACTTCTTGATACAGATGGCAGAGTGGTGGTGATCAGGTGGAGGGGAAGGGGTAGCCTGGCAAAGAAGACCTCAACCTTTCTACTTCAGTTACAGAAACAGGCCAGCAACAGGTTATAAGCCATCACCTTATTTATTTTAATAGCGGATCTCTTAGAAGCTTTAATACTGAAGAACAAAATAAACCCAATCTATATCTCTTTTATACTATAGACAACAATGAAGTCATCACTCACCAGAAAAATTTCAATGGCACCAAGGATATACATGGCTGCTGCAAATGTGGTACCAAGATAAAAGCAGAGGCCAACAGCTCCACCAAACTCTGGGCCCAGTGCCCTAGAAATCATAAAGTATGAGCCCCCAGCTAAAATCCAAAACAGAAGGTAAATAAGATAAAGAGAATGCATTAGTAAGAGGAATGTAAATAACTTAAAATAAGAATTAAAATATGCATGAAGGATAAATGTTTCAGACTTCAAAAACCCTGAATGTGATTTTTAAAAATTTGCTAGTGGGAAGTAAAAGATGAAACCTTTATTGAAGAATATACTGCACTTCTAATATGCCACATTAAAGCAGTACAATTTTCCAAAATTACTTAGAAAAAAATTAGAGAATATACACTTCAGCATAAGATAGCTCGATAAAAATTATTTTAACTAAAAGAAGTTACGAATGTGGCATTCTAGGAAATTAAGGCATTCTAGTTTAGAAAATAGAGAGATCCTAAGGTCAAAAAGTATGTGTCTATGTCCTATAGACCATTACTTTGTTGTAGCACAAAACAGACTAGATAGTATTCTTTTCTTCAGATGTTTGCACTTCTAGCTTTTTTTTTTTAGTTGAAGTCTCACTCTGTCACCCAGACTGGAGTACAGCGGCACACTCACGTCTACCGCAACCTTGACCTGCTGGCCTCAGGCGATCCTTTTGCCTCAGCCTTCCAAGCGGCTGGAACTACAGGTACACATCATGACACCTGGCTAATATTTTGATTTATCAAAGAGAAGAGGTCTTGCTAAGTTGTCCAGGATGGTCTTGAACCCCCCTCGCCTCTGCCTCCCAAAGTGCTGAGATTATAGAAATGAGCCACTGCGCCTGGCAGCACCTCTAGCTTTATAACATAAACATAGAGTCATCACTGACAATCCCTGAAATCCAGCCTTGGCCTACTGACCTGGTACCACTCCATTAGTGGCAATGGCACTCATGGAGATAGCAGTCAACATTGTCTGTAGAGAAAGGGAAAAGAGAGAATTGTTACTGTGTAAAGATGATGTCTGTACTACCTTCCCATCTGTGGTCCTCAGAGCACTTATCAAACATTTAACTCTACTTACTTTTACAGAAAGAGTTGCTCGTCAAACCTAATGATATGGAAATAAGATGATGTGGCCCAACTCACAGCACTAGTCACACTAGTGATATCTGGAATACTCTGTTAAAATGCCCCTATATCATAATCAGTAAATTAAGTGCTATTAAGAACTGCTAATCTCACTGTGGATCTCCTAGTTAAACAGGAAATAAAGTAGAACATACTCAAAAAGAATAACTAGAGAAACAATTCAGAAAATAGGTCAGAACCTGACTAAAGACTAGCTATAATGCCAAGAACAATAGAAGACTTTTGAGCACACAGGAACTGTATTTTAAAAACATCTGATAGCACAATATAGAAGAGACTGCAGATAGGGAGTAGTTAGAGGCAGAATGGACAGATAGTAGACTACTATAGTTTAAGTAAGAGGTGAAAACTACAGCAGTTGTAGTAGGAATAAAAAGGAAGTGCTGAGCGTAAGAATTCAGGGAGAGAATGGATTAGTCTTGGTAGCTGATTAGATGTGAGAGGCAATTGAGGAGCCAAGTACAGCCTTGAAGTTTTTTAAGCCTGAGAAACTGGAAAAAATGGAGGTACCATTAAGTTATTAATGATATGAATCATGTCTGTTCAACCTTTTTTTGTATGGTACTCAGTTAAGCATAATGAACAGGGAGTGATAAAAGAAGACAGTAGAAACCTATAATAAAATTAATAGATGTGGCTGGGATACATAAATAGGAGTTTAAATTAAAGGCAGATCAAAATGTTTTCAGTATAGTGAAGAGAAGACCTGGAATGAACATCTGAATTTCTAGGCAAGAGACTTAAAAAAAAATAGCCCTCACCCTCCAAATAACTCAGTTTTGTTTCTCAGCATATACTGAAGTAGTATATCACATTTTCTAACATATTTTCTGACACATCCTTGGTGCTTTCAAGCTCAAATGGTTTGGATTCCGAATTCTATAAGGAAAAGGACCTTATCTTCTACTTCCAGTTGAATTATTGTTTTGTAATTTCTAGTGTATCATATAATTGATAGCAAGCAGTGAATAACAGGCACTAAATAACTGAAAACCTTTAAAATTTTAATATCATATAATCTCTTCTGTTGAGACCATGAGTCTTTCCCTTAGTATGCTTTGTTTTGTTCCCAAAGAGGTCAAGTGCATATACTCTTGAGAATTTGCAATGTTTCAGGTGATCTCCTGGAGCCAACACAGGACTTACACAGCAGCAGCAGATAAGGACAATTGCAAAAGCCTGAAGAACTCCAGCTGTGCCTACCACCCATGTGAGACGTAGAAAGAGGATCACTCCAAAAATATTTTGTAGACATGGGAGGTAGACACCCATGAAGGTACCCATTTGGGGGGTCTAGAAAAAAAGATGTTGACAAAACAAAAAATTATATAGTCATCCCAAAAATAAGCTCTTATTCTTTTACTTTTAATATAACAACTTGCTCCCTAATTACCATATTAACCTCAAAGTAGAGATTATAAATTTAAGCAATATCTTCAAAAGGACACACAAAGAAATCTCAATCTTTCAAATGTTTATTGGCATACTTTTATTATTCCTAGAGTTATACATCTTTACTTTATATAGGTTTCCAAACGTTTTTATTATAACAGACATTTGGCCACAAACTTTTAAGTGTGTCCCCAACAATTTAAAATTTTGTTTTTCTAAGCTGTTGGCTTTCTTTTTTCATTTAAAAACATAATAAAGATTTGATGGAATTCCTTCAGAATTTGGCATAAATTCTTCATAGTAGTTGGTAAATAAAGTAGAAGGGCCATTTTACGTCTTTTCAATCAGAATTCTCAAGTGAATGCCTCATATTTTTACTCTGAGACAAACTGATATCTGGTTTTTAAAAAACTAAACAACTTCACAACAGACAGGTGGCATCAGCAGATGGGTGTGGACAACATTCTCTTCAAGTGCTATTCCCTCTCCCTGGAATGCTCTTTTCCCACATGGCTTACTCCCTCACATTAACTAGATTTCTGGTCAAACATCACCTTGTCAGAAAGGCTTTCCCTGTCTAACCTATCTAAAGTAGCAACCCCCTCCATTCAGCCTCCCTTGCTAGCCTGTCTCTCTACCCTACTTAAATTTTGGTGAAAGTATTTATCAACACTTAATATGTTATCAATTTTATAACACAGTTAAAATAGCTTAAAGACTGTTTCCTCACACTAGAATTTAGACTGCATGACAGCCCAGACATGAGATGTTCTGATTGCTATGACTCCAGTGTCTGTATTGGTGACAGACATATACCATTTAATAAATAGTTGTTGAACTTAGAGTGATGCCCTGGATAGTTCCTCCTTTCTTACATACAAGGCTTAAAAAAAAATTATCCTTACAAGGGTACCTGCATAACGAACATTTGTATACCTAACCCTGAATTGTATCCCACATATTTAAAATAAGAAAATTTTTTAAAAAGCTATCCTTGTTATTCTGAGGCCTCACCTTGGTGGGCTTCTTTTTTCCTTCAGTGATGTTTTCTGCCTCTTCATGTTCCTTTGCTCCTTGTGTCAGATTAGTATAATTGGCCATGCGATTGAGGAGAGAAGACACCTTTGGTCTAGTGTCCATTTCTTCCTAAAAAGACAATAATGTAGAAGAAATGAGTTATGAAGAATAATAAATTCTAGTTTAGCAAGGAATTAGTTAAAAAAAAAAAAGGCACTGAAAATATGCATCAAAAGAACATCTACCAGAAAACTGCAAAGTAAATGAAAAAATACTTCACAAGTAAATATTTTAAGAAAGTTTATCAATGAGACTTTATTCTCTGCCTCACATTAGAAAATCACACTTAATCACGTCAACTTCTAGCCAGGCATGGTGGCACATGCCTGTAGTTCCAGCTACTTGGAAGGCTGAGGCGGAAGGATGACCTGAACCCAGCAGGTCGAGGCTGCGGTGGCCATGAGCATGCTACTGCACTCCAGCCTGAGTGAGAGTGAGACTCCAACTCAAAAAAAAAAAAAAAAATCACATCAACATGAAATTATTTAAGTGCCAAATAAAAATTGTATGTATTTATGGTATACACTGTGATGTTCTGACATATGTATATATTGTGGAATGATTAAATCAAGCTAATTAGCATGTCCATCACCTCAAATCCTCTTTTGTGGTGACTCTACTTAAAATCCACTGTCTTAGCAAATTTTCAAGTATACATTATTATTAACTATAGTCACCATGCTGTAAAACATGTAAAAAACTTACTCTTCCTGGCTAACTAAAACTTTGTACTCTATGACTAACATCCCTCTTCCCTGCTCTCCCTCACCTCTTGGAAACTACCATTCTACTCTCTGCTTCCGTAAGTTTGACTTTTTTTAGATTCCACATATAAGTGAGATCATGCAGTATTTCTGTTCCTGGCTTATTTCAATTAACATAATGTCCTCAACTTGGATGGATTTAGAGTTTATCATACTCAGTGATCTATCACAGAAACAAAGAACTAAGTACCACATGTTCTCACTTAAGTGGACCTGGGACATTTATCATATCAAATACTACAATAAAGGGTTTAGCAGTAGCAGGACACTGCTGGGAGGTTCGTAGGAGGGGTGGTACATAATATCAGTAAGGGTACCTGATCCTAAACCAGGCGAAGTGAGGACCAATGGGAGGCCAAACTTCACCTGTATGTACCTAATCCTGAACTGTACCCCACATCTTTAATATAAAATAATAAAATTTTAAAAACCATACTTTCCTCTAGGTTCATCCTTGTTCTTGAAAATGGCAGGATTTCATTTTTTTTTATAACTGATATAATTCCATTGTGTATATATAGCACATTTTCTTTATCCAGTCATTCACTGAAGGACACTTAGGTTGATTACATACCCTGCCTACTGTCAATATTCCTGCAATGAACATGGGAGTGCAGATATTTCTTTGATATACTGATTTTGTACATATGCCCAATAGTGAAACTGCTGGATCATAAGGTAATTTTCTTTTTAATGTTTTGTTTTTGAGGAACTTCCGTGCTGTTTTCCACTCACAAATTATTAAATAAAAACTTCTGTTACTCTTTCTGATAGCTATATATATGTTTATACAGCAAAAACAAACTTACTGGACCCTACAGTAACCTAGTAAAGAACTTGGTAATATGATCCTTAAAAATAGTATCCCCCTTTTTTGGCTGCTAACATTTATGGCTACTGTTTATAGCACCAAGCATGGATAGGTCAGGAGAAAACTTTTGTGACTGAATTAAATATTAACCTCAGATCTTTGCTTGAAGGAAGTTGAGAGAAAATATCATTTTAAAAATAGGCAGGCCAGGCGTGGTGGCTTACGCCTATAATCCCAGCATTTTGGGAGACCAAGGTGAGAGGACTGCCTGAGCCCATGGGTTTGAGACCAGCCTGGACAACTTGGCGAGACCTCATCTCTACAATACATCACAAAATTAGCCAGGCATGGTGGCGTGCACCTGTAGTTCCAGCTACTTGGAAGGCTGAGGTGAAGGATTGCCTGAGCCCAGCAGGTGGAGGTTACGGTGGCCATGAACGTGTTACTGCACTCCAGCCTAGGTGTCAGACTGAGACTACGACTCAAAAAAAAAAAAGGCACATTGAGAGAAGTGACACTTTCATTATTGTCCAAAGCCAAAGGTAATGTTCCTTTCAAAAACCTAGCCACAGACTCTAAGAGAGTCCATGTTGTCTTAATCAGATAAGACATAAGACATACAGGCTCTCTCTGTTAAGTGAAAAAAGCCACTCACAGAAAGACAAGTACCACATGGCCCTACTACTTATATGTGAAATCTAAAAAAGTTGAATTCATAAAGGTAGAGAGCAGAATGGTGATTACCAGATACTGGAGGCTGGGTCAGGGAGGAATGGGGAGAGGTTAGTCATAGGGTACAAAATTTCAGTTAGGCAGAGGAATAAGTTTTTGAGATCTGCTGTACAGCATGGTGACCACAGTTAATAATGATATCTTGTATACTTCAAAACTGCTAAAAGGGTAAAATTCAAATATTTTCACCACATGAAATTGTGTCTACCCTTCAAATTAAGGGATAGCTGTGAACAGAAATTTTGTCCACTGGGTTGTCAAAATTAGTCATTTCTGTCTTACATAATTAGCTAAAACAACTGACTGGTGGCATTCTGCAAACAGTACTCTCCCTCTAGGGCCACCCATGGATCCCTTAGCACCCTGGCAGGAAAGCAGTGCTCTATAAAATTGACAAATAATCATTACTTGTGAATAAATAACTGATCCTTAAAGCTGTTGCCTATGGAGCATGAAGCACATTCCTTCTATTTTTTTTAACTTTTTAATCCTTATTTAAAAATTTTTTTCTCTTAAAAAATTTTGTTTTTACTTTTATTGAGATGGGGTATGTTGTCCAAGCTAGTCTCAAACACCTGGTCTCAAGTGATCCTTTTTCCTCAGCCTTCCAAAGTGCTGGGATTACAGGCATGAGCCACTATACACAGCCAACTTTTTAATCTTTCATAAAGTATTTTACCATTTCTCCCTTCTGTCAAGACATATCAATGTCACTTTGAAAAACTTTGATTCATAATGCCACCATTCCATATTTTCTTCCTTTTTTTGTGTAAATATCCATCACAGTTGACATTTAACATTCATGAATGATTGTAGCCAATTTTACTTATGCATGATTAGGTATGATTTTCTATATTTAGACATTTGTTTGGTTCATCCAGAAAGCTTTCCAAATTCTTTATATTCATAGATTAGTGTGTTAAATAAATCACAATTTTTGCAAAGAAAAAAACCCAAATATTTTCATCACAAAAAATCATAAGTCTATGAGGTGATAGGTGTGTTAATTAGCACGATTTAATCATTCCACAGTGTATACATACACCAAAATATCACATTGTACCCATCAAATATATAATTATTATTTGTCGATTTAAAATAAGACATACAGTTCCTCTTAATCTAACAGCCTGCTTCCTACAGTGATTTTTGTTTAGTTAGTTCTAAGGTAAATTATAGTCTTTCCAAATATAGGGTAGAGAAATACACCGCTTTATACTTAGAAGAAAGTTAATTGTAAAAAAAAAAAACAAAAACAATTAAATCGCAGCTGAATTAGATTGCAAGGTTATCCACATGCCTGAGAAGCCAATATTTCTCTTCCTTATTTCATAAAAATCTGACTTAATGGTTACTCACTATAATTAGATTATACAGGCAAAATTATCTACATAACAACTTATAATAATTATTCTATTTTATTTTAACATTAGTTATTAAATTATCCAGCTTGTGCTGTTTTAAAACCAATGGGGTAGATAATGGCTATAATCATATCTCTGTTTCTGAACTCTGTCCATAGTTTTATCCCAAATGTTACCTCAAAGAGTGCCAGGTTTTTATCAAAATATTCATCTCCTTCTTCATAATTGGAATTATTGAGATAAGCATTTCGAGCTTTCTTATGCCCATCATCTAGAAAAAAAAAGTAAACCAAGTTAGTTTCTCATTGGTATTGAAGAAACATCAGCACAAAACAACTGTATGTTGATTCTGTATTAATAGAACTCACTTGCACATTCATATTTAATTTTACAATAGAACTTAATCAGCACAGCTTAAAGAATGTGGCCTCCTCTCCAGCAGGAGCAAAAACATATTTCTAAGAAGTAAACATGGGTCATTCCTTAACAATACAAAGACCTTGGGGACACTATTTTTAAAAAATCCCAGCCTATAGAGACTCTACTCTTAAAGTTATCCAAATCCAAGGGGAAAAAAGGTAGACTATTTATCGTGTATCTACTCAGTGTATAATACTGTGCTAGACATGGCCTATCTTACACACTGCTGCTATTGATAATGACAGGAAAAGCTCTCTGCCTCCAGAGCTGTCCAGCTTTTTGAAACTTACATTAGGTCATTTAATCAAGTATTTTATTATATTTTTTTACAAAGCACATTTTTTTTTTTTGAGTTGGAGTCCCACTCTGTTGCCTAGGCTGGAGTGTAGTGGTATGCATAGGGCCACCCCAGCGTCGACCCGCTGGGTTCCAGCGATTCTTCTGCATCAGCCTTCCAAGTAGCTGAAGTATGGGTGTGTGCTACCACACCTGGCAAATTTTTGATTTATTGTAGAGATGAAGGCTCACCAAGTTGCCTGGGCTGGTCTTGAACCTGCGGACTCAGGTAATCCACTCGCCTTGGCCTCCCAAAGTGCTGGGATTACAGGCTGAGCCACCAAGTCTGGCCATAATTTTTTTTTTTATGTTAAAAGAGTCACCTAATGAGAATTTGGTGAATGAGCTGTGAAAAAAAAAGAGAGACTGAGTCTCCAAGACAGCAGTTTGTGTTATTTGAGCACTTCCTTAACTTTGTTTCTTTATTGTATCAAAGTTGTATTATTACATAGTGTGACAGGAGAGAAGAGACAAAATTAAAAATAACAAATACTATCAAAAACTGAGATTTTCAACACTGGGGAAACAGATACCAATATAAAAATTAAGGACACTAATTAAAAATCTTATAGCCTTAATCATATAAGATGGGCTTGGGCAATAACCAACAAACTATCAAAATTACTAGGTCATGGCAAAAGACACCAAGTCAACCTGAAAGGGATTCTAATGACCAAAAATGAAATAATATGAGCACTAAAAATAAATAATG
This sequence comes from Tarsius wallacei, assembly GCA_963574415.1. Taxonomy (NCBI): domain Eukaryota; kingdom Metazoa; phylum Chordata; class Mammalia; order Primates; family Tarsiidae; genus Tarsius; species Tarsius wallacei. The sequence goes on from CAUYQG010070017.1 coordinate 9,990, forward strand.
AGGGCCAGGCATAGTGGTTTACGTTTGTAATCCTAGCACTTTGGGAGGTGGAGGCAAGAGGACTGCCTGAGCCCAGGGATTCGAGACCAGCCTGGGCAATGTGGCAAGACTTCATCTCTACAATAAATCAAAAAATTAGCAGGTGTGGTGGCACACACCTGTAGTTCCAGCTACTTGGAAGGCTGAGGCAGAAGGATCACCTGAGCCCAGCTGGTCAAAGCTGTGGTGGCTGTGAGCATGCCACTGCACTCCAGCCTGGGTGACAGTGAGGCTCTGACTCTAATAATAATAATAATAATAATAATAATAATAATAAATAATGTGGTGGGCTGAAATGCAAATACATGAAATACCCCAAATCATATTTTTAAAAGTTAATCACCTTTGCAAGATTGTTAAGGAAATAACACACAACTCTGAAAAATAATGAATGGAAAGAATTAAGCAGTTATCCTTCCTTTCTGGTGCCAACTGTATTTCAGAATAACAAACAGTTAAAAGACAATTTCTTACAGAAGCACTTTAGCCAATTAATGATAGGTGAAATGACAGAATTAGAAAAAACCCCATTAGTTTGTAATGAAACAATGAATCTAGGCAATGATCATCAATAGTTGCTAAAACCATTATGTAAAAGACTGAGGCAGAACTTTATAATGGATGGATCAGGGTGATCTGGAACCACCGACTAACCTTAACATCCCTGAAAGTGGGACAACACAATCTTCTACTATAATACAAAGAAAAGCATACTGTACAACCTATGATGTTTTTTTTTTTTTTTTTTTTTAGCCATAGTCTTACTCTGTTGTCCAGGCTGGAGTGCAGTGGCACGCTCATGGCCACGGCAGCCTTGACGTGCTGGGCTCAGGCGATCCTTCCACCTCAGCCTTCCAAGTAGCTGGAACCACAGGCATATGCTACCACGTCTGGCAAATTTTTTGATTTACTGTAGAGATGAAGTCTCGCCAAGTTGCCCAGGCTGGTGTCTCAAATCCCTGAACTCAGGCAATCCTCAATCCTCTCACCTCAGTCTCCCAAAGTGCTGGGATTACAGGCATGTGCCACCTCGCCCGGCCTATGGAAATTTGAATCTAATCAAGCCTCTAAATCTACCAGTTCACAGAAAACACAAAGCAGGAAGATTTTAGATATAACAAGGAACTAATCACCAAATTCAGAATCTGGGAAATGTTACAAAACAATCAGATTTCTTCAGCAAATAAATGGCATAAACTAAAAGGGTGAAAACACAGATAAAAGAGACATAAGAAACATAACCAATTGCAAGATGTGAACCTTGCAAGGATCCTGACTTAACAATTAAGTATAAAAAAAAAAAAGACATTTTTGAAACAGAGACATTTGTAAATATACTCGTTATTTTTTTTTAAGGGCAAGTAAAATCACATGATGTCTGGAATTTTCTTTAAAACATTCTAGGAAAAAAAATCTAAAAACAGATTTACAATGTTGTTGAAGCTCGGTGATAGGTTCATAGAAGTTCATTATGCTATTCTACTTTTCTATGCCTTTGATATTTTCCATAAAAATGTCCTAAGAAGAAAGAAAAACATAATTCTTTCCTCTAACAGCTAGAGAAAATTTTAACAAGAATTTGGGTACTGTTCTAGGTCCTTAGGATATACTGTACAAAAGCAATTAAAGACTCTGCTTTCATTGAGTGTATACTGAAATCACAGAAAATAAGTTACCCAAATCCCCTAAAACCAAAAAGACATTTCAAGAATTTATAAGTTCAATGAAGAAAATGAAACGGGTACTAAGAAAGACTGGGGAGAAGAAGGACAACTTCAGAGATCACTGGTGTGCTGAAAAGCAGACTCTCAAGAATTAAACCCTGACTTAACAGTATTTGGCAATTTCTGTGGCATAAATAATCACACATGGTCAATTTCCAACTACTAAGGTGAAGACACTGACATGGTTTTGGGAAGAGATGCACACAATTGGTTCTTGTGTACTTATATCCCTGGCAGAGAATGGTAAGAAAAATCTGCATTTCATAGAGAGAATACAGCAATTTTGAAAGATCCTAAAGCAGAAACAATTCTCGTGGATTCATAAAGCAGAAAGGACAATATGGCTGATGTAGAGTCAGGAAAATAGAGAGCAGAAGGACTGGAAGGAGCCAGACCATGTAGCTAGCAAATGAATAGTTCTTCCAAATCCATTTATTGGATAGTCCCTCCTTTTCTGATTGACCTAGTCTAGATAATAACAAGATGATGGAGGTTGGGGCAGGAAAGAGACTGATGTAGGAGTATGCTAATGTTATTTTCTTTATTTGGGGAGAAGGGGTAACATAGATAGAATTTGGGGGGGGCAAGAAGAGATTATAAATAAGCAGGAAAAGTGGGACAAATTGAAATAATTTAGGATGGCAGAATCATTCAGATATATCAATAATACCAATAATTATAATAATGTAAGTAGACTAAACTGACTAGTTAAAACATAACATAGCCGGGCTTGGTGGCTCAGCCTGTAATCCCGCACCTTGGGAGGCTGAGGTGAGTGGATTGCCTGAGCCCGCGGGTTCGAGACCCGCCTGGGCAACTTGGTGAGACCTCATCTCTACAATAAATCAAAAAATTAGCCAGGCGTGGTAGCACGCGCCTGTAGTTCCAGCTACTTGGAAGGCTGAGGTGGAAGGATCGCCGGAGCCCAGCAGGTCGAGGCTGCGGTGGC